>JAQIHN010000883.1:0-21305 GCA_027917425.1 Gastrophryne carolinensis
CAGTAGTTCTATGCCCAGCAAAAAGTGTCTTTATCAGGAGCCTAATTTCAAACTATGATAAGAGCAAATGCTTATATGGTCTTAAACAGAGGCTGCTTTAGTCACGAAATGGGTGCCCCCCAAAAAAGATGCAGTAGTACTATGCCCAGGCAAAAGTGTCCTTTATCAGGCTAATTTCAAATATGATAAGAGCAAATGCTTTATCTTATGGTCTTACACACAGAGGCTGCGTTAGTCACAGAATGGGATGCCCCCAACAGAAGTGACTGGCAGGGTCAGTAGGCTATGCCCAGCAAAAGTGTCTTTATCAGGCTAATTTCAAATATGATAAGAGCAAATGCTTATATGGTCTTAAACAGAGGCTGCTTTAGTCACAGAATGGGGATGCCCCCCAAAAAAGATGCAGTAGTACTATGCCAGCAAAAGTGTCTTTATCAGGCTAATTTCAAATATGATAAGAGCAAATGCTTATATGGTCTTAAACAGAGGCTGCTTTAGTCACAGAATGGGATGCCCCCCAAAAAGATGCAGTAGTACTATGCCCAGCAAAAGTGTCTTTATCAGGCTAATTTCAAATATGATAAGAGCAAATGCTTATATGGTCTTAAACAGAGGCTGCTTTAGTCACAGAATGGGATGCCCCCAAAAAGAGATGCAGGTAGTACTATGCCCAGCAAAAGTGTCTTTATCAGGCCTAATTTCAAATATGATAAGAGCAAATGCTTATATGGTCTTAAACAGAGGCTGCTTTAGTCACAGAATGGGATGCCCCCCAAAAAAGATGCAGTAGTACTATGCCCAGCAAAAGTGTCTTTATCAGGCTAATTTCAAATATGATAAGAGCAAATGCTTATATGGTCTTAAACAGAGGCTGCTTTAGTCACAGAATGGGATGCCCCCCAAAAAAGATGCAGTAGTACTATGCCCAGCAAAAGTGTCTTTATCAGGCTAATTTCAAATATGATAAGAGCAAATGCTTATATGGTCTTAAACAGAGGCTGCTTTAGTCACAGAATGGGATGCCCCCCAAAAAAGATGCAGTAGTACTATGCCCAGCAAAAGTGTCTTTATCAGGCTAATTTCAAATATGATAAGAGCAAATGCTTATATGGTCTTAAACAGAGGCTGCTTTAGTCACAGAATGGGATGCCCCCCAAAAAAGATGCAGTAGTACTATGCCCAGCAAAAGTGTCTTTATCAGGCTAATTTCAAATATGATAAGAGCAAATGCTTATATGGTCTTAAACAGAGGCTGCTTTAGTCACAGAATGGGATGCCCCCCAAAAAAGATGCAGTAGTACTATGCCCAGCAAAAGTGTCTTTATCAGGCTAATTTCAAATATGATAAGAGCAAATGCTTATATGGTCTTAAACAGAGGCTGCTTTAGTCACAGAATGGGATGCCCCCCAAAAAAGATGCAGTAGTACTATGCCCAGCAAAAGTGTCTTTATCAGGCTAATTTCAAATATGATAAGAGCAAATGCTTATATGGTCTTAAACAGAGGCTGCTTTAGTCACAGAATGGGATGCCCCCCAAAAAAGATGCAGTAGTACTATGCCCAGCAAAAGTGTCTTTATCAGGCTAATTTCAAATATGATAAGAGCAAATGCTTATATGGTCTTAAACAGAGGCTGCTTTAGTCACAGAATGGGATGCCCCCCAAAAAAGATGCAGTAGTACTATGCCCAGCAAAAGTGTCTTTATCAGGCTAATTTCAAATATGATAAGAGCAAATGCTTATATGGTCTTAAACAGAGGCTGCTTTAGTCACAGAATGGGATGCCCCCCAAAAAAGATGCAGTAGTACTATGCCCAGCAAAAGTGTCTTTATCAGGCTAATTTCAAATATGATAAGAGCAAATGCTTATATGGTCTTAAACAGAGGCTGCTTTAGTCACAGAATGGGATGCCCCCCAAAAAAGATGCAGTAGTACTATGCCCAGCAAAAGTGTCTTTATCAGGCTAATTTCAAATATGATAAGAGCAAATGCTTATATGGTCTTAAACAGAGGCTGCTTTAGTCACAGAATGGGATGCCCCCCAAAAAAGATGCAGTAGTACTATGCCCAGCAAAAGTGTCTTTATCAGGCTAATTTCAAATATGATAAGAGCAAATGCTTATATGGTCTTAAACAGAGGCTGCTTTAGTCACAGAATGGGATGCCCCCCAAAAAAGATGCAGTAGTACTATGCCCAGCAAAAGTGTCTTTATCAGGCTAATTTCAAATATGATAAGAGCAAATGCTTATATGGTCTTAAACAGAGGCTGCTTTAGTCACAGAATGGGATGCCCCCCAAAAAAGATGCAGTAGTACTATGCCCAGCAAAAGTGTCTTTATCAGGCTAATTTCAAATATGATAAGAGCAAATGCTTATATGGTCTTAAACAGAGGCTGCTTTAGTCACAGAATGGGATGCCCCCCAAAAAAGATGCAGTAGTACTATGCCCAGCAAAAGTGTCTTTATCAGGCTAATTTCAAATATGATAAGAGCAAATGCTTATATGGTCTTAAACAGAGGCTGCTTTAGTCACAGAATGGGATGCCCCCCAAAAAAGATGCAGTAGTACTATGCCCAGCAAAAGTGTCTTTATCAGGCTAATTTCAAATATGATAAGAGCAAATGCTTATATGGTCTTAAACAGAGGCTGCTTTAGTCACAGAATGGGATGCCCCCCAAAAAAGATGCAGTAGTACTATGCCCAGCAAAAGTGTCTTTATCAGGCTAATTTCAAATATGATAAGAGCAAATGCTTATATGGTCTTAAACAGAGGCTGCTTTAGTCACAGAATGGGATGCCCCCCAAAAAAGATGCAGTAGTACTATGCCCAGCAAAAGTGTCTTTATCAGGCTAATTTCAAATATGATAAGAGCAAATGCTTATATGGTCTTAAACAGAGGCTGCTTTAGTCACAGAATGGGATGCCCCCCAAAAAAGATGCAGTAGTACTATGCCCAGCAAAAGTGTCTTTATCAGGCTAATTTCAAATATGATAAGAGCAAATGCTTATATGGTCTTAAACAGAGGCTGCTTTAGTCACAGAATGGGATGCCCCCCAAAAAAGATGCAGTAGTACTATGCCCAGCAAAAGTGTCTTTATCAGGCTAATTTCAAATATGATAAGAGCAAATGCTTATATGGTCTTAAACAGAGGCTGCTTTAGTCACAGAATGGGATGCCCCCCAAAAAAGATGCAGTAGTACTATGCCCAGCAAAAGTGTCTTTATCAGGCTAATTTCAAATATGATAAGAGCAAATGCTTATATGGTCTTAAACAGAGGCTGCTTTAGTCACAGAATGGGATGCCCCCCAAAAAAGATGCAGTAGTACTATGCCCAGCAAAAGTGTCTTTATCAGGCTAATTTCAAATATGATAAGAGCAAATGCTTATATGGTCTTAAACAGAGGCTGCTTTAGTCACAGAATGGGATGCCCCCCAAAAAAGATGCAGTAGTACTATGCCCAGCAAAAGTGTCTTTATCAGGCTAATTTCAAATATGATAAGAGCAAATGCTTATATGGTCTTAAACAGAGGCTGCTTTAGTCACAGAATGGGATGCCCCCCCAAAAAAGATGCAGTAGTACTATGCCCAGCAAAAGTGTCTTTATCAGGCTAATTTCAAATATGATAAGAGCAAATGCTTATATGGTCTTAAACAGAGGCTGCTTTAGTCACAGAATGGGATGCCCCCCAAAAAAGATGCAGTAGTACTATGCCCAGCAAAAGTGTCTTTATCAGGCTAATTTCAAATATGATAAGAGCAAATGCTTATATGGTCTTAAACAGAGGCTGCTTTAGTCACAGAATGGGATGCCCCCCAAAAAAGATGCAGTAGTACTATGCCCAGCAAAAGTGTCTTTATCAGGCTAATTTCAAATATGATAAGAGCAAATGCTTATATGGTCTTAAACAGAGGCTGCTTTAGTCACAGAATGGGATGCCCCCCAAAAAAGATGCAGTAGTACTATGCCCAGCAAAAGTGTCTTTATCAGGCTAATTTCAAATATGATAAGAGCAAATGCTTATATGGTCTTAAACAGAGGCTGCTTTAGTCACAGAATGGGATGCCCCCCAAAAAAGATGCAGTAGTACTATGCCCAGCAAAAGTGTCTTTATCAGGCTAATTTCAAATATGATAAGAGCAAATGCTTATATGGTCTTAAACAGAGGCTGCTTTAGTCACAGAATGGGATGCCCCCCAAAAAAGATGCAGTAGTACTATGCCCAGCAAAAGTGTCTTTATCAGGCTAATTTCAAATATGATAAGAGCAAATGCTTATATGGTCTTAAACAGAGGCTGCTTTAGTCACAGAATGGGATGCCCCCCAAAAAAGATGCAGTAGTACTATGCCCAGCAAAAGTGTCTTTATCAGGCTAATTTCAAATATGATAAGAGCAAATGCTTATATGGTCTTAAACAGAGGCTGCTTTAGTCACAGAATGGGATGCCCCCCAAAAAAGATGCAGTAGTACTATGCCCAGCAAAAGTGTCTTTATCAGGCTAATTTCAAATATGATAAGAGCAAATGCTTATATGGTCTTAAACAGAGGCTGCTTTAGTCACAGAATGGGATGCCCCCCAAAAAAGATGCAGTAGTACTATGCCCAGCAAAAGTGTCTTTATCAGGCTAATTTCAAATATGATAAGAGCAAATGCTTATATGGTCTTAAACAGAGGCTGCTTTAGTCACAGAATGGGATGCCCCCCAAAAAAGATGCAGTAGTACTATGCCCAGCAAAAGTGTCTTTATCAGGCTAATTTCAAATATGATAAGAGCAAATGCTTATATGGTCTTAAACAGAGGCTGCTTTAGTCACAGAATGGGATGCCCCCCAAAAAAGATGCAGTAGTACTATGCCCAGCAAAAGTGTCTTTATCAGGCTAATTTCAAATATGATAAGAGCAAATGCTTATATGGTCTTAAACAGAGGCTGCTTTAGTCACAGAATGGGATGCCCCCCAAAAAAGATGCAGTAGTACTATGCCCAGCAAAAGTGTCTTTATCAGGCTAATTTCAAATATGATAAGAGCAAATGCTTATATGGTCTTAAACAGAGGCTGCTTTAGTCACAGAATGGGATGCCCCCCAAAAAAGATGCAGTAGTACTATGCCCAGCAAAAGTGTCTTTATCAGGCTAATTTCAAATATGATAAGAGCAAATGCTTATATGGTCTTAAACAGAGGCTGCTTTAGTCACAGAATGGGATGCCCCCCAAAAAAGATGCAGTAGTACTATGCCCAGCAAAAGTGTCTTTATCAGGCTAATTTCAAATATGATAAGAGCAAATGCTTATATGGTCTTAAACAGAGGCTGCTTTAGTCACAGAATGGGATGCCCCCCAAAAAAGATGCAGTAGTACTATGCCCAGCAAAAGTGTCTTTATCAGGCTAATTTCAAATATGATAAGAGCAAATGCTTATATGGTCTTAAACAGAGGCTGCTTTAGTCACAGAATGGGATGCCCCCCAAAAAAGATGCAGTAGTACTATGCCCAGCAAAAGTGTCTTTATCAGGCTAATTTCAAATATGATAAGAGCAAATGCTTATATGGTCTTAAACAGAGGCTGCTTTAGTCACAGAATGGGATGCCCCCCAAAAAAGATGCAGTAGTACTATGCCCAGCAAAAGTGTCTTTATCAGGCTAATTTCAAATATGATAAGAGCAAATGCTTATATGGTCTTAAACAGAGGCTGCTTTAGTCACAGAATGGGATGCCCCCCAAAAAAGATGCAGTAGTACTATGCCCAGCAAAAGTGTCTTTATCAGGCTAATTTCAAATATGATAAGAGCAAATGCTTATATGGTCTTAAACAGAGGCTGCTTTAGTCACAGAATGGGATGCCCCCCAAAAAAGATGCAGTAGTACTATGCCCAGCAAAAGTGTCTTTATCAGGCTAATTTCAAATATGATAAGAGCAAATGCTTATATGGTCTTAAACAGAGGCTGCTTTAGTCACAGAATGGGATGCCCCCCAAAAAAGATGCAGTAGTACTATGCCCAGCAAAAGTGTCTTTATCAGGCTAATTTCAAATATGATAAGAGCAAATGCTTATATGGTCTTAAACAGAGGCTGCTTTAGTCACAGAATGGGATGCCCCCCAAAAAAGATGCAGTAGTACTATGCCCAGCAAAAGTGTCTTTATCAGGCTAATTTCAAATATGATAAGAGCAAATGCTTATATGGTCTTAAACAGAGGCTGCTTTAGTCACAGAATGGGATGCCCCCCAAAAAAGATGCAGTAGTACTATGCCCAGCAAAAGTGTCTTTATCAGGCTAATTTCAAATATGATAAGAGCAAATGCTTATATGGTCTTAAACAGAGGCTGCTTTAGTCACAGAATGGGATGCCCCCCAAAAAAGATGCAGTAGTACTATGCCCAGCAACAGTGTCTTTATCAGGCCTAATTTCAAATATGATAAGAGCAAATGCTTATATGGTCTTAAACAGAGGCTGCTTTAGTCACAGAATGGGATGCCCCCCAAAAAAGATGCAGTAGTACTATGCCCAGCAAAAGTGTCTTTATCAGGCTAATTTCAAATATGATAAGAGCAAATGCTTATATGGTCTTAAACAGAGGCTGCTTTAGTCACAGAATGGGATGCCCCCCAAAAAAGATGCAGTAGTACTATGCCCAGCAAAAGTGTCTTTATCAGGCTAATTTCAAATATGATAAGAGCAAATGCTTATATGGTCTTAAACAGAGGCTGCTTTAGTCACAGAATGGGATGCCCCCCAAAAAAGATGCAGTAGTACTATGCCCAGCAAAAGTGTCTTTATCAGGCCTAATTTCAAATATGATAAGAGCAAATGCTTATATGGTCTTAAACAGAGGCTGCTTTAGTCACAGAATGGGATGCCCCCCAAAAAAGATGCAGTAGTACTATGCCCAGCAAAAGTGTCTTTATCAGGCTAATTTCAAATATGATAAGAGCAAATGCTTATATGGTCTTAAACAGAGGCTGCTTTAGTCACAGAATGGGATGCCCCCCAAAAAAGATGCAGTAGTACTATGCCCAGCAAAAGTGTCTTTATCAGGCTAATTTCAAATATGATAAGAGCAAATGCTTATATGGTCTTAAACAGAGGCTGCTTTAGTCACAGAATGGGATGCCCCCCAAAAAAGATGCAGTAGTACTATGCCCAGCAAAAGTGTCTTTATCAGGCTAATTTCAAATATGATAAGAGCAAATGCTTATATGGTCTTAAACAGAGGCTGCTTTAGTCACAGAATGGGATGCCCCCCAAAAAAGATGCAGTAGTACTATGCCCAGCAAAAGTGTCTTTATCAGGCTAATTTCAAATATGATAAGAGCAAATGCTTATATGGTCTTAAACAGAGGCTGCTTTAGTCACAGAATGGGATGCCCCCCAAAAAAGATGCAGTAGTACTATGCCCAGCAAAGGTGTCTTTATCAGGCTAATTTCAAATATGATAAGAGCAAATGCTTATATGGTCTTAAACAGAGGCTGCTTTAGTCACAGAATGGGATGCCTCACAGCAGACTTAAGATCAGTTCAGTATATATGCACAGTTAGTTAGTATAAGCAGCCTGAAAACGCTAACAAAGCCTGGCTGTCAGGCTGGATGAAAAAAAAAAAAAAAACTGACAGCCTCCGATTTTCCATTCCTTTCCCTGTTTTCCGCTGACTTTCTGTCTGTCTCCTGCCTGTCTCCTGCCTGTCTCCAGCCTGTCCCTGTCTGTCCCTGCCTGTCTAACTGTCTGTCTCTCCCTCAGCTACACAGCGTTCTGTCTGTCACGAATGCAATAGAGAAATGATGCTGGAAAGCAAGATGGCCGGCCTTAAATACAGCTGTGACGTCACCGGGCTTGCTGGCTGCTGATAGGCTGCATGTGACTGTCCCAGCATACACTGCCCCAGCTTACATGTCTGGACATGTCCCGTCCGCCATCTTAGAATGCCTGTAATGTAAATGAATGGATGTTAAAGGAAAACTTCGAGCGATCGAATCGCGGGGAAATTCGGATTCGATCCGAATCGAATTTTTCCTGAAATTCGGATCGAATCCGGGTTCGTCCGGATCGATTCGCTCATCCCTAGCAATGACAGTTAATCAATCAGAGCCTTGCTCATATTGCCGCTAACATGCAGCACCCCCATCCATCTACTTCCTCCTCCTACTCTACCTACCACTGAAGGCATGTGTTTAGGTAGGGATTCTGGGGAGCAGGACACACCACTACCCTAACCCAAAACACATGCTCTTCCACCAACCCACATTAACAGGCAAAAAAATAATCAACAATGTTTGTCACATTAAATAAAAAAGGCACACATTGGCCAAAATCAATGAAACTTATGAAAAAACATTGTCCACAAGCTGGGACCGGATCGCCTGTGCCGACCCACTTTGGGGGCCAGAGTAGGGAGGTGTGTAAACTTCAGAAATGGCTACAGCGTCCTCAGGCAGGTCAGTGTATCTGGGAACCCGGCTACGGATGGCGAGGTTGTGCAGGACCCCACACTCCACAATTATTTTGATAACCTTGGCCGGGTCATACTGATGGGCCCCCCCAGTCTGGTCCAGACAACGGAAACGCGTCTTCCACAAGCCAAAGGCACGTTCCACCAATGAGCGAGTCCTCCAATGTGCTGTGTTATACCGGTCCTGGGCCTGCGAGGATGGGTGGAGGATGGGGGTGAGTAACCAGGGGAGCAAGGGATAGCCAGAATCACCTTAAAAAAAAACACAGACAAAACAAATTAAGGACACAGCATAATCCAAACATACCCTGACAAATGAGCCCCTTTGCCATATATGTAGTGGCAGTCCCCATAACTAGCCTAGACATACAAACCTAAACACCAAAACTATAAAGTGTATCTAAACAAGTACCATCCTGCTACTAACGAAGAGCCACAAGTACGTTACATGCAACTTACAAATACTCCATGTTAGGTTAATTAAAACAGTACTCCTGCAAGTATTTGAAACTGGGTTAGTGTGTTTTCCCCTAGGGGTATCGCACAGCTGCCCCAGTATTGGTATCTGACCCACCCTGGATTTTTTATATGTTATTCAAATTGGTGAGGCTGGTACACACTCGGTTCCTACTCAGATATGGGAACAATAAAAGCAAGTTACCTGGGTATAGATAAACCCAGTCTTAGTAGGAACTCTGGATGTGACCCCGCCATACAAATTCAAATATCACCACATAAGACTCGATTCAGAGAGACACAAAAAAACTTCTGTTTTAGTGCCGTTGTCGTATCATTTTCAAAAGTTCCCGCTCTCGTATGAATGTCCGAGCGATTCCAAGCATGCATTGTAAACCTTCTGTAAAGTTTCCGCTCGTATGCCAGAGTACGAGTACGAGGCTGTCATTTTCCATTAAGACTTTTCAGATTCATTTTCTCAGGTCACAACGTAGCCTTTCGTTTTTGCCCTTTTCCCATCGTATCCTCACACGAATCCTTTACGTTTCCCGATACATTCTGTTTCACTTTTTCCAAAAATAATCGTCCAGACAGAATCCTTACGATCTTGCGCCTGTGCACTACAAACTTAACTCATTAAAGTGCTCGCCTACATAATTTCACTCCCATCACTTCTACTACAATGTATGTATTAGGGTACAGAGCAAAAATTATAAATAACAAACACCTATAGTGAAAGGCTTACGCCCAGAGAATAAATTGCAAACTTTACAATGTTATTACAAGTCATTAACGTGAGTCCATATTATAAGTGTCCCAAAACACATGCACAGTTGCTGAAGTGATGCAAAGAAAAGAAAAACTTTCGTGTTGATAAATCCAGTGGGTATCTCAAACCCATACACCTGTTGATAGTGATCACCCTTCACTCGTGTGCGCTTACCAGAAAAAACATAACAGACAACTCCTTAAATCAGTTCTTTGAAATGAATGTGCTCCATAACGTACTCCCATAAATTCAATAGGGTTCCATATATCACTCCATATATTCAATGGTCACATGGAAGAAGAACAGAAAACAATAGTGCAACCCCGTCTGATTTAAATACCACGTGTTTAATACTAAAAATATTGCACTTACAAACATCCAACGAATATATACACAGAATAAAATCGAAGAGTAGTTCTCCTTCCCCCAGTCCACTATGGCCAGTAGTAGATATAGGTGTAATTTGGGCTGAACTTGCACTTCAAGAATAAAATTCACCTTAAGGTATAAAACAAACTTTGCCGCTGCCCCGCCTGACGCGTTTCACTGTAATACAGCTTTTTCAAAGGCTAATGGCAGGGAGCAGAAAAACGACTTTAAATGTCTAATCACAATTAATTGTACATCTATTACACAGTGCTCATACATTATAAACAGATGCAATCCTACCTTCTAAAATAGCGTGCTTGGTCACCGTGTTCGGTAGTGGCGCATCCAAGCTACCACATAACCCAGCTTACCGGCTCGTGCCGGAAAATAAACAATGCAGGAGGGAGACGTCACAGCCTTCACCTCTCCACGTGCAGACCTCGTCGCAGAAGGCAAACAAATGCCTGCGTCATAGACCTTCGCCAAGGTGTCCGCCCCCTTATACAAATACCTGCTGTAAACCACGTTACAGCCCTGACAACTACGTCAGAAGCCGCTGCATTAAGGCCCGCCCCACCTACTGACGTAAGCCCGGCCGTAAGCCCGGCCGACACCGCCGCCGCCGCCGGAAACAGCCGAACGAGCCTCGGCTCAATCCGAAAGGGAGGGGGAGGCATTTCTTTCATTAGCAATACATGCTAACACGACTGCTAGCCGGAAACATTCGGCAAAATCCGGAACTGGCCGTCAATTAGCGATCTCAGCCGCCAGGAAGGCAGGCCACTATCAAGCAGGATCTGTGCCTGCAAAAACCATCAATAAGGATCCATAGCAACAGCTGGATAACATTAAAGGTGGCATGACTATAAAATGCAAAGAGTTATACAGCATATATAACTTTATATGTGGTCTGAGTTATACAGCATATATAACTTATATAGCTATAGGAGGGATAATTCATTCATCTGGGGCCCAGGGAAAGGGGAACCACTCCTCAATACTACAATAAGAAATAGATGTACCGCATAAATTAACAATGCTCATATACATATATTAAAAGAACAATAAAATATTATAATCTAAGAATGTATTCAAAAATATCTAAAACATGACATATATAAATAACATCATAAAACACCTAAGAATTATCCAAAAAGCAGTTTAAGTCAAAATCCACATTAAGTCCCCGGGGAGAAAGAGTATCTAACTCAAATATCCACTTACTTTCCCGTTGGGATATTTCTCTGGTTAGATTTGATCCTCTCCAATTCTTTTCTATATGGTCAATGCCAATAAAGGACATAAATTGGGGATCACTCTGATGTTCACGTTGGAAATGAGCAGAAAGACTATGGGCCAGAAACCCTCGTTTGATGTTATACACGTGTTCCCTAATTCTGGTTTTCAAAGCCCTAGTAGTTCGGCCCACATAATAAAGTTGGCAGGGACACCAAATGAGGTACACCACATGTTTCGTGTGACAAGAGATAAAAGTAGAGATCTCATACGTCTTCCCTCTGTCACTCAACTTAAAAGCCTTTTTAGGTTTCTCGACCGGCTTACATATCTTACACCCCATGCAGGAACCACATTTGTAGAAACCCTTTAAGGCATCTCCAGTTAATGAAACCCTCTTGGGAGGATCCACATAATTTCGGGTTAAGAGATCCTTTAAATGCAGTGCCCTTCTAAAAACAACCCGAGGGTTGTCGGGTAAAGTAGAGCTTAGCACAGGGTCATCCTTTAAAAGATGCCAGTGCCTAGATATCAGATGTTTCACCTCCCTGTGCTGGACATTGAAATCAGTAATGAAAAGTGGGGATGTCATAATTCCTTTACCCTCCTTCTCATCTCTCGTGCTGAGACACCTATCCTTAGCCCTTACTTCCTCCCGTTGTCGTTCAATGGTTTGTAGATTACAACCCTTTTCAATAAAGCGGTTAGTTAGCACGTTAGCCTGCCTATCAAAATCACTTAGATTTGTACAATTCCTTCTAAGTCTTGAATACTGTCCTTTGGGAATCGCCTCCAACCACTTGGGGTGGTGGCAACTAGTGGCAGGAACATAACCGTTGCGGTCGGTAGGCTTAAAGTACGTCAAGGTGGTAACATTGGATCCCACTTTTTAAAAGGCCTCCAAATCTAATTGTGTGCCCTTCCATAATATCAGCACACACAATTAGATTTGGAGGCCTTTTTTGGGAGGGTTAATGATAATTCATTTAATTTGGAATTCACGCTGGAATGCAGTACAGAGTCTGTAAATTTTCTTGACCTAACCATTAGAAAAGAATTGGAGAGGATCAAATCTAACCAGAGAAATATCCCAACGGGAAAGTAAGTGGATATTTGAGTTAGATACTCTTTCTCCCCGGGGACTTAATGTGGATTTTGACTTAAACTGCTTTTTGGATAATTCTTAGGTGTTTTATGATGTTATTTATATATGTCATGTTTTAGATATTTTTGAATACATTCTTAGATTATAATATTTTATTGTTCTTTTAATATATGTATATGAGCATTGTTAATTTATGCGGTACATCTATTTCTTATTGTAGTATTGAGGAGTGGTTCCCCTTTCCCAGGGCCCCAGATGAATGAATTATCCCTCCTATAGCCATATAAGTTATATATGCTGTATAACTCAGACCACATATAAAGTTATATATGCTGTATAACTCTTTGCATTTTATAGTCATGCCACCTTTAATGTTATCCAGCTGTTGCTATGGATCCTTATTGATGGTTTTTGCAGGCACAGATCCTGCTTGATAGTGGCCTGCCTTCCTGGCGGCTGAGATCGCTAATTGACGGCCAATTCCGGATTTTGCCGAATGTTTCCGGCTAGCAGTCGTGTTAGCATGTATTGCTAATGAAAGAAATGCCCCCCCCTCCCTTTCGGATTGAGCCGAGGCTCGTTCGGCTGTTTCCAGCGGCGGCGGCGGTGTCGGCCGGGCTTACGGCCGGGCTTACGTCAGTAGGTGGGGCGGGCCTTAATGCAGCGGCTTCTGACGTAGTTGTCAGGGCTGTAACGTGGTTTACAGCAGGTATTTGTATAAGGGGGCAGACACCGTGGCGAAGGTCTATGACGCAGGCATTTGTTTGCCTTCTGCGACGAGGTCTGCACGTGGAGAGGTGAAGGCTGTGACGTCTCCCTCCTGCATTATTTATTTTCCGGCACGAGCCGGTAAGCTGGGTTATGTGGTAGCTTGGATGCGCCACTACCGAACACGGTGACCAAGCACGCTATTTTAAAAGGTAGGATTGCATCTGTTTATAATGTATGAGCACTGTGTAATAGATGTACAATTAATTGTGATTAGATATTTAAAGTCGCTTTTCTGCTCCCTGCCATTAGCCTTTGAAAAAGCTGTATTAACAGTGAAACGCGTCAGGCGGGGCAGCGGCAAAGTTTGTTTTATACCTTAAGGTGAATTTTATTCTTGAAGTGCAAGTTCAGCCCAAATTACACCTATATCTACTACTGGCCATAGTGGACTGGGGGAAGGAGAACTACTCTTCGATTTTATTCTGTGTATATATTCGTTGGATGTTTGTAAGTGCAATATTTTTAGTATTAAACAGACGGGGTTGCACTATTGTTTTTTGTTCTTCTTCCATGTGACCATTGAATATATGGAGTGATATATGGAACCCTATTGAATTTATGGGAGTACGTTATGGAGCACGTTCATTACAAAGAACTGATTTAAGGAGTTGTCTGTTATGTTTTTTCTGGTAAGCGCACACGAGTGAAGGGTGATCACTATCAACAGGTGCATGGGTTTGAGATACCCACTGGATTTATCAACACGAAAGTTTTTCTTTTCTTTGCATCACTTCAGCAACTGTGCATGTGTTTTGGGACACTGATAATATGGACTCACGTTAATGACTTGTAATAACATTGTAAAGTTTGCAATTTATTCTCTGGGCGTAAGCCTTTCACTATAGGTGTTTGTTATTTATAATTTTTGCTCTATACCCTAATACATACATTCTTCTGAGGCTTGTTAGGGATAAAGGTCTGGTACGTTGGAGCATTTAATTCACGTTTATATTTACTTAAGATTTAGGAGCGCGGTGTTTATTTGAATACTTCTACTACAATGTTTAGCTAAACTATCCTGCCTCTTCCCTTTTGAGCCCTTAAAGCTCACCCTAACCACTTAGCGCTATCCTGCCTCTTCCCTTTTGAGCCCTTAAAGCTCACCCTAACCACTTAGCTCTATCCTGCCTCTTCCCTTTTGAGCCCTTAAAGCTCACCCTAACCACTTAGCGCTATCCTGCCTCTTCCCTTTTGAGCCCTTAAAGCTCACCCTAACCACTTAGCGCTATCCTGCAGCTTCCCTTTTGAGCCCTTACAGCTCACCCTAACCACTTAGCGGTTAGGTTATTCTTCCATTTTGGGTC
The DNA here is from genome assembly GCA_027917425.1 of Gastrophryne carolinensis. NCBI lineage: Eukaryota > Metazoa > Chordata > Amphibia > Anura > Microhylidae > Gastrophryne > Gastrophryne carolinensis. The sequence goes on from JAQIHN010000883.1 coordinate 14,467, forward strand.
CCTAAAACTTACCCAAAGCACTTAGCGGTTAGGTTCTTCTTCCATTTTGGGTCCCTAAAACTTACCCAAATCACTTAGCGGTTAGGTTCTTCTTCCATTTTGGGTCCCTAAAACTTACCCAAATCACTTAGCGGTTAGGTTCTTCTTCCATTTTGGGTCCTTAAAACTTACCAAAATCACTTAGCGGTTAGGTTCTTCTTCCATTTTGGGTCCCTAAAACTTACCCAAATCACTTCACGGACATCACAATCTTGATGTAGAAATATGTCATTGTCCCTTTGTTTTGTGTAAATGTCTTTGTGCAAATAAATGGAACACCATTTTTGTTTTTTGTTTTCTGTTTTTTTAATCTACTGCCATTTTGGGGTGGCATATATAAAATAATTTTTTTTTTTTAAATGTTGGCGAAATTTTAAAAAACTATATACAAGTTTAAAAAAAAATATATATATATAATAAAAACATTTTAAAAAATATTTACAAATATACAGGGCCAGGAACCAGGACACTGCTCTTCCTCTTCTGTTGTCCCCAACGTGTCCCGCATCGCCTGCAGATCGGCCACCAACTCAAGGACCCTCCGATTCATGTCAGCAAGTCGTTGTCGTGTGGTCCCTGGAACAAATTGCGATACAAATATTATTGGGAGAACAATACATGTTTCTCACCTGTGGATTTAATGTATTTTAGTAAACAAATTAACTATAAGCCACATATGTAATTCTTGCAAGTAATTAAGCTAATGACGTGGCCACAGGTCAGTTGGGCAAGTAATTAAGCTAATGAAGTGGCCACAGGTCAGTTGGGCAAGTAATTAAGCTAATGAAGTGGCCACAGGTCACTCTTATATTGGCATTGACTAGGGCATCATGTATTTGTGTGTTCATGTGAAGTTCTACATAAATGGCAATAATGGCATGACTACTTACTTGGTTGGTGGCCGAGAGATGGCTTGTTGGGGACAACATGATGAGGTCCTGGTTCCTGGCTCTGCTGTGAAGAATTGCCTGTAGAAACATGGGCAATATGGTTAGTTTGGATGTCTGATTCAGCAGTCCAAATGTTTTTAGCTAAGTCTGGGTCACATCACTCACCTTCTCCAGGGTCTTGTGGGCTATCTGCTGCCTCCTCACCCACTACCTCACCCGCACCCGAAGCATCTAAAAAGCATCTAAAAACACACTTCTAGGCTAAGTAAACTTTCAAATCTGGCCGCACTGTTGTTTGGCACGTGTGTGGCGTGCGTTTGGGTGTGCATGTATTTTAGCCCAATTTGGATCAGATCTCTTACTTCGTGCGCACCCTTAACATGTCGAGCAGCATTTAGATGTCACTTGAAAGGCCTACAAATACACTTACGAGCATGATGATCTCTTCTTGTTGGCGGGTGAAGATAGTGGGCGCCATCTTTCTTCTTCTCGGCAGCAGATAAGTAATGCCCCAGCAGTTTCCGGGTTCCGCACGTCCGTGCGAACGGCCGAACGTGCGCGTAGGCGAACGCGTAGGCGTCACACGGCGGATCCCTTATTTAAAGGTCCCTGCACACACAGCTCATTCTCTTTGAGATTCCACCAAAAATGGCACCGAAAAAGCAAAGCGCGCAGAAGAAGCAGACCAAGCGGGCTGAGCAGGCTGAGGGCCCGAAAACCAGGTCGAAAGAGCCAAAAGCGAGGCTAAGGGCTACCACCAAGGCTGCAGCCAAAAAGGAGGTGGCAGCAGCCCAACAAAAGAGCAAGGCAACCAAGGCTGCACCAGCTCAGGCCCACCAAATGGGTAAGAGGGGATGAAGCCCCACCCCACCCTGCCCCACATCCCCCCCCCCACCGTGGCACCAAGGCAATAGCCAAAGGGCAAAAACACAGGCCCAGAAGCTGCAGCAGGGCCCGAAGCCGCAGCAGGGCCAAAAGCCGCAGCAGGCCCAGAAGCCGCAGCAGGCCCAGAAGCCAGAAAAAGCAGCAAAGGCCAAGGTCCCCCTCCCCACCCGCACGTGGCTCCAAATCCAAGGACCCACCAGCTATGGCTCACCCCAGCCAACGACCTCCAAGGCCCCACAGAGCCACAGGGCCCAAAGCAGCAGCTCAAGCTCACCCAGACCCTCTCTTCCTCGCCCACATTCTTCTCCGGCACAGGTTGTCATGCATTCCCCCTATGCCACATCTACCCCTGCAACTTCAGTGGCCACCCAGCCTTGAACACCCAGTCCCTTTCCCAGTCCAGTAAGATCCACAGCCAGCCTCCAGTCCTTGAGGTCTCCTCCATACCCCCAGGCCAGAATGTCACCCCATTTGCCACCAAACACTGAGGAGCCACAACCACCCCAAACAGGGCGCACATTGCGCTGAGGACACTTGAGTGGCCGTTTTGGTGAGTCCCAAACTCTGGCATTGGCTAGTGGGCTCACCTTATATTATGATGACCTATATAGGAGCAAATCAAAAACAACTAGCAAACAGCGCAAATCTGAGATTTTGGCAGAACTCACCAGGCAGGTCAATGCAGCGGGTGACGAACTCAAAGATGTGGAACAGATTCAGCGGAAGATATCGGACCTGAAATATGCCGTACGGAAGAAACAGAATAAAAGGCGGCTGTACAGGTACATAGCTTATTTGTGGGTTTTTATTATTTTTGTCTATCCATCAGTGCGCTTAATTATGCTTACTATGTTTTTCAGCTTACAAACTGGCGGAGGATTCCCCACGAAATTGAAATTTACATAGGCTGAGGAGATGGTGCTGGGCTTGCTACATCCTGTGGCCTTGGAGGGACACTCGGGCCAGCAGGACACGGATAACCCGCCCAATTCCAGCAGGTTAGTAATGTGGGACTGACCCAAAAAATGTGTCTTAACCTACAAATAGGCAGCAAGGCCTAGCTAAACACATGGCTCAAGGGTGTGGCAGCAAGGCATAGCTAAACACATGGCTCTAGGGTGTGGCAGCAAGGCCTAGCTAAACACATGTCTCAAGGGTGTGGCAGCAAGGCATAGCTAAACACATGGCTCTAGGGTGTGGCAGCAAGGCCTAGCTAAACACATGTCTCAAGGGTGTGGCAGCAAGGCATAGCTAAACACATGGCTCAAGGGTGTGGCAGCAAGGCATAGCTAAACACATGGCTCTAGGGTGTGGCAGCAAGGCCTAGCTAAACACATGGCTCTAGGGTGTGGCTTGTAGTGGAGTGCTCACTTTGACCAGGGTGTGTCATGTGTGTCGACTGGTAATGTGCAAATTGTCTCCCACATACATGATGTTTAATAACATTTTCTACATTTTCTGAGTATGAAACTTTGGAGTTTAGAAAATGAATGCGTGCTATGTATTAATTGACAAGCACACGCCACACTAACATCTTTTGCTGTTGTGCAATTTGCTAAGAGCTGGGTTGGGGGCCCAACGGATTAAGATGGTTTGATTGAAATGTTTTCAGAGATACAATGTTCCCCACCAGAATCATATTGTAACTGCTATTTGCCACCTTAGTGTGTTAACTTCATCGCCTATAAGGGATGTGGAAACTCAAACAACAGCCATTAGTTGCATGTTTGTTTTTAGACACGTCACCAATGTGTCTATTCTGGTTTAACAATCCATGCACTAATCTAATGGCATTCCTAGTGAAGGCCAAGTGGCAACGTTGTGGGAGTGGCCATTCCTGCTCGGGCACGTTTATTTTGTTAGCATATGTGTTCTTAACCATCAACAATGCATAGTTGTGTGTTTTCTTCTAATGCAGCCCAGCCTCATCCCTCAACTAGTGGGGACTCCTCTGCCATTTTAGCGCTGCCGTCTTCTTCCGTGCTGCCTCGGACCCAGGATCCGATATCTACGGTAAGTGTTTTTTGATGCTGTTGCGTATGCATGTGGCTTGCCATGTTTTTAGTGTCTGATTTACATAAGTATTCCCCACACTGAACCTTTTTTTTTCACATGTCTCCAACAGAGCCACACACTGATGGAGGAAATCCAGGAGCTGGAGGAGGATGGAAGCTTCCTTGCAGATTATGAAGATCTTCCCCTGGGCCAGAATCTGCAACTGTCCCAAAATGTTTCTCCGCCAAATCCTCAGCAGCAGAGGGAAGCTGGATGCATGCTGCCTGCACATTGTGGGCAGCATGCAGAGACTGACCCTCCAGTCCCCGGTTTCAGATCTGCTGTTGAGGATTTGACCAGCATACCTGTGGCTGTTGGGGGTCCTAGAGCAACATCATCTGCACGCCCCACAACTCAATCAACAACATATTCGGGGCCAATTAGATTCCCTGAATAATACCTTAAGTGCCATGCTGACTGAATTTAGGACCCTTAACAGCCACATGGGCAACTTGACCTCCGAAATCAGGTCCAGCACGGCAGGAATGCACAGTAACCAAAGAAACATTTTGGAACAGTTGCAGATTCTGAATGCAACACAGGCCCAGGTTAGCCCCCCCCCCTCAAGGGCCCACCTGGGTTCTATGGGCATCACCAATATTAATGTGTGTTTGGCATGAATCTGTTCTACATCATTGAGAGACATCCCCACTGGATTGACTTGTCTGGTGAGGCCTACAAATCTGCCATTTTGCGCTGCTATTGCTAGTATGTTTAGGATTTGCCCCCATATAGCTCATTCAAGGCCTGAGGTAGCCCACTAGCCAATGCCAGAGGCCAAGCCTCACTGAAGCGGCCACTTAAGCTGTTGGGCTGCAGCCTTGGGCATAATTACATTTGTGGTGGCTCCTCATGTTTGGAGGCATGATTGGGTGACATTGTGGCCTGGCAAACTAAGACCTTGGACCCTGGCTGTGATTGAACTGTATTGGATTGGGACTGGGTGTTCTGGTTTGGGTGGCCCACTGAGTTACAGGTGTAGATGTGGCATAGGTATGTCTGCTTTCAACCTGTGCCGGTGGAAAATGTGGGCAAGCAGGAGAGGGCTTCTTTGTGTGCATTTTGCTGTTATGGCACATGTTTTGAAATTAATTGCATGTCCATGTCTGCCCCCGAAGTATGTGAGTGGCACTCACCTACTATTATGTTGTTATCAAAGGAACCTTTTACAAATTAGTAAACATTTTTGTTGGACCAAGTTAATGTCTGTGTTTTTTTGATTTAGAAATATGAGTTCAAGTAGCCACCAAAACAAACACTACCAAATTTGTCAAAATAAGTCCACAAACATTGTTGTTGATTTTTGGAAAAGATTCATTATTGCTTTTGTCATAATGAAATTCCACATCCAAAAATAACAATGTCAACAAACAAACACAACAAACAAAGTCCAAAGAAAAAAAAAAAGAAAAAAAAAAATTAACCAAAATGGGTTGCAATTAAATTGGAACGAATGGCTTGGCCAGACGCACTGTGCTGGCCCACATATGCGTCGTCTGGCTCATCGGCGGGTGGAGAGGGTGGCAAATCCACATAGCGGGGGACCCTTTGCAAGATTGCAAAGTTATGCAGCGCTGCACAGGCCATAATAATATCAATGAACTTTTTGGGGTCATACTGCAGGGAGCCCCCAGTGTGGTCCAAGCACCGAAAACGGGTCTTCAGGAGTCCAAAAGCCCTCTCCACCACTGCCCTGGTCTTTCTGTGGGCACGATTATAGGCCTCTTGTGCTGGAGTCTGTGGGCGGAGGACAGGAGTCATCAGCCATGGGAGGAGTGGATACCCCGAATCTCCTAGGAAAATTTAAGGGAAACAAATATTACCATTAATTCATACATTGCAGCGCCAAATTCCTAAAATAAAAAGATTAATCAGGTAGGGGACACACAAAACTGGTCACACAAACATGAGCATACATATTGCAGATGCACCAACCCGAAATAAACATATGTGATAGATGGGGGACCAAAGTTGGAAAATAATACTGTGGATGCTGGGCAATCAGGCAGACTGTTAGCAGCTATTGTTTCCTGTCTGTGCTGCAGAACAATGTAGTATGGGTTAACTACATGACCCATTTTCTGTTTTGCCTTAGTCCAAAACAGGTGTAAGGCGGCCCCTGCACTTTATCCCGCTCACCTCTACTCAGTAAGTGAAATGCTTGTAAGCAAAGATGGCGCAGACCCTCTGCACCATCACTAGTCACTAACAGATTTTTAGGGAAAAGTGTTGGGAAGACTGTTTCAGACGTTTGCTCTCATTACACTTTGGAGCTAAAACAATGCAGGACAAACAATTTTGCAGGCAATGTTGGTTGGATAATGTAATGGGTCCAGTGGGGTTACACATGTTCCCAAGGTGATGACCAAGGCATCGTTTAGGAAAGGTGACTCCAACCCAAATCCAAGCCATACATATAAAATCTAAATATGTAATTGGACTCAACTTACCAAGGAGCCATGCACCCGCAAATTCCCCTGACTCAAACCGCCGGAATAATCCTGATCTGCGCAGGATGTAGGCATCATGGGCTGAGCCAGGGTAGCCTGCCAGGACGCTCAGAAAATGCATGTCCTGGGCCACCACTGCTTGCACATTCAGTGAGTGGCCCATTTTTCTGTTTCTGTGTAAAAAGGAAAAATAAATAACAAAAAAGGAACGGTTAGCAAAATAATCAAACGCTCACTTCTAACAGCCTAAGTCAAACGTTAACATCCAGACAACTAACACTAAACAACTACCTTAAATTTAAGTGGCCATCAAAAGAAGATGTATGTTCCAGCCTTTACAAGGTTGAGTTACTTGTTCTATTTGAAGTACACTTTCAAATGTTTGACTTTGACCAAACTATCTGTTTTAATAATGGAAAAATAAGGCCCATTGTTTCACATACACTCTGGGCAAGGAGGGAGCATTAGCAAGGAGGGACTGATTGCAATGAGGGAATATGTAAAAGGAGAGACTAGGAAC
>JAQIHN010000374.1:0-21283 GCA_027917425.1 Gastrophryne carolinensis
TAGCCCCAAAAAATTGGATGAATCACACCACTGGAGTTGGCAGGAGTTGACAGTAGCAGCAGCAGGAGCCCAAATATACACTGGAGTTGGCCTCAGGAGCCCAAAAATTGGATGAATCACACCCTGGAGTTGCAGGAAGTTGAGCAGCAGCAGCAGCAGGAGCCCAAAAATATACACTGGAGTTGGCCTTCAGGAGCCCAAAAATTGGATGAATCACACCCTGGAGTTGGCAGGAAGTTGGCAGCAGCAGCAGCAGGAGCCCAAATATACACTGGAGCTTGGCTCAGGAGCCCAAAAATTGGATGAATCACACCCTGGAGTTGGCAGGAGTTGGACAGCTAGCAGCAGCAGGAGCCCAAATATACACTGGAGTTGGCTCAGGAGCCCAAAAATTGGATGAATCACACCCTGGAGTTGGCAGAAGTTGGCAGCAGCAGCAGCAGGAGCCCAAATATACACTGGAGTTGGCCTTCAGGAGCCCAAAAATTGGATGAATCACACCCTGGAGTTGGCAGAAGTTGGCAGCAGCAGCAGCAGGAGCCCAAATATACACTGGAGTTGGCCTCAGGAGCCCAAAAATTGGATGAATCACACCCTGGAGTTGGCAGGAGTTGGCAGTAGCAGCAGCAGGAGCCCAAATATACACTGGAGTTGCTTCAGGAGCCCAAAAATTGGATGAATCACACCCTGGAGTTGGCAGAAGTTGGCAGCAGCAGCAGCAGGAGCCCAAATATACACTGGAGTTGGCTTCAGGAGCCCAAAAATTGGATGAATCACACCCTGGAGTTGGCAGAAGTTGGCAGCAGCAGCAGCAGGAGCCCAAATATACACTGGAGTTGGCCTTCAGGAGCCCAAAAATTGGATGAATCACACCCTGGAGTTGGCAGGAGTTGACAGTAGCAGCAGCAGGAGCCCAAATATACACTGGAGTTGGCCTCAGGAGCCCAAAAATTGGATGAATCACACCCTGGAGTTGGCAGGAGTTGACAGTAGCAGCAGCAGGAGCCCAAATATACACTGGAGTTGGCCTCAGGAGCCCAAAAATTGGATGAATCACACCCTGGGAGTTGGCAGAAGTTGGCAGCAGCAGCAGCAGGAGCCCAAATATACACTGGAGTTGGCTTCAGGAGCCCAAAAATTGGATGAATCACACCCTGGAGTTGGCAGAAGTTGGCAGCAGCAGCAGCAGGAGCCCAAATATACACTGGAGTTGGCCTCAGGAGCCCAAAAATTGGATGAATCACACCCTGGAGTTGGCAGAAGTTGGCAGCAGCAGCAGCAGGAGCCCAAATATACACTGGAGTTGGCTTCAGGAGCCCAAAAAATTGGATGAATCACACCCTGGAGTTGGCAGGAGTTGACACCAGCAGCAGCAGGAGCCCAAATATACACTGGAGTTGGCTTCAGGAGCCCAAAAATTGGATGAATCACACCCTGGAGTTGGCAGAAGTTGGCAGCAGCAGCAGCAGGAGCCCAAATATACACTGGAGTTGGCCTCAGGAGCCCAAAAATTGGATGAATCACACCCTGGAGTTGGCAGGAGTTGACAGTAGCAGCAGCAGGAGCCCAAATATACACTGGATTTGGCTTCAGGAGCCCAAAAATTGGATGAATCACACCCTGGAGTTGGCAGGAGTTGACACCAGCAGCAGCAGGAGCCCAAATATACACTGGAGTTGGCTTCAGGAGCCCAAAAATTGGATGAATCACACCCTGGAGTTGGCAGAAGTTGGCAGCAGCAGCAGCAGGAGCCCAAATATACACTGGAGTTGGCCTCAGGAGCCCAAAAAATTGGATGAATCACACCCTGGAGTTGGCAGGAGTTGACAGTAGCAGCAGCAGGAGCCCAAATATACACTGGAGTTGGCCTCAGGAGCCCAAAAATTGGATGAATCACACCCTGGAGTTGGCAGGAGTTGGCAGCAGCAGCAGCAGGAGCCCAAAAAATGGCCTAAAGACATAAATATGTTTTGCACCATTTGGAAAGTGTAAAACGTGGCACCATGCTGAATCTAGTCGCATGCATCAGGCATTGGTGGGTGGAAATCCTGGCTGATCCATCCCTGATTCATTTTGACAAAGGTGAGTCTCTCCACATTTTTAGTTGACAGACGAGTTCTCCTCGCCGTAACTATGGCCCCCGCCGCACTAAACACCCGCTCAGATGGCACGCTACTTGCCGGGCAGGACAGCTTTTCCAGGGCAAACTCTGCTAGTTGCGGCCACAAATCAAGTTTGCTGCCCAGAAGTCCAGCGGATCCTCAAGGTGTGTTGGCATGGTCATGTCAAAGTATGACATGACCTGCTGGTTCAGGTCCTGCTCCAGGTCTTCCTGCTGCTCATGAGTAGCCTCACTATGCGGGTGTAGAAAGCTACTCATTAGCGACTGAAGACTGAGGCTGCTGCTGCTGATGGAGCTTCTGCTGCTGCTGCTGCCAACCCCCCCAGCGGCCATGGCAGTGGAAGGTGAGCGCAGAGGTCCCCTCGAGTCAGACCTGCGAGAGTATGGACCATGGCGCAGATAGGCATCGGCCAACTGCCTACGTAGAATGTCTTTGTAGTAGTTGAGTTTGTCCTCCCTCTCGGTGGGTTTAAAAAATGCCCCCATTTTGTGCCGGAAGCGAGGGTCCAATAAGGTGGACAGCCAGAAGTCATCCCGCCGACAGATGGAAACAATTCTGGGGGTCACTACGCAAGCATGTGAGCATGCTTCGTGCCATTTGCGCAAGTGACTCGGATGGGACTACCTGTCTCCATCTCCACTGCATACTGCCACGGTGTGCCCGGGGTCCTCTGTCTCTCCTTCCTCAAAAACCTCTAGCTCCTCTGGCTGCTCCTGCTCCTCCTCTCCTGTCCGCTGACTAGATAAACCAGCCATTTCGCCAAGCCTAAACTGTGTTTCGCTGGGCAACTCCTCCTCCTCCTCTTCCTCCTCCTCCTCCTCCAGTTCAGCTCCAACGGGGTTCATGTGGCCGTAAGATGTAAACGCCATGTCTCCAGTGCCCTGACCAGCCATGGTTTCCAACATGTGCTGTAGTACATGAAGCAGTGGAATCACGTCGTTCATCCCGTAATCCTGCCGACTGACAAATAAAGTGGCTTCCTCAAAGGGCCTGAGCAAACGGCAGGTGTCACGTATGAGCTGCCACTGGTTGACATTGAAGTTACACAGGGGAGTCCCCCTATCTGCTTGGATCATCAGGAAATCCGTGATGGCTTTTCTCTGTTCATATAATCGGTCCAACATGTGAAGGGTGGAATTCCAACGGGTGGAAACATCGCAAATCAGACTATGTTGGGGGATACCATTCTGACGCTGTAGCTCAAGAAGGGTGTGTTTGGCGGTGTAGGAGTGGCTGAAGTGCATGCAAAGTTTCCGTGAAGTTGTTAGGATGTCCTGCAGATGGGGGGGAACACTTCAGAAACCGCTTGACAACCAGATTGAAGACGTGAGCCATGCAGGGGGCATGGGTCAGGCTTCCTTGGCGCAGCGCAGACAAAATGTTCTTCCCATTGTCGGTAACCATGATTCCCATTTTAAGTTTTCTCGGAGTAAGCCATGTTTGGATTTCCTGATGAATACATTTAAGCAGTTCCTCCCCTGTGTGACTCCGTTCGCCAAGACAAACCATGTGAAGCACTGCGTGACACCTCCGTGCCCTGCACACATGGTAGACTGGAGGGGCACTGAGACTTGAGCCTACAGTGGGAGGGTGAGGAGATGGCGGAGGATGAGGAGGCCGAGTCGCACGGTGTCACAGGCCCAATGGGCAGAGAGCGCGGAGGCCGAAGCGGCGTGACCTGTCCAAGTTGCTGCTGCAAAGGGACCACATTCACCCAGTGGGCCGTAAACGACATGTACTGCCCCTGACCGTAGTTACAGCTCCAGATGTCGGCGCTGCCATGTATTTTGCTACACACCGACAGGCTCAAGGACTGGCCCACCTTCTGTTCAACAAAAGTGTGCAGCGCTGGTACTGCCTTCTTGGCAAAGAAATGACGGCTTGGGACTCTCCACCTCGGCTCGGCACAAGCCATCAGTTCTCTGAAAGGTGCAGATTCCACCACCTGAAAAGGGAGCGACTGCAGCACCAGCAACTTGGACAGGAGCACATTCAGCTTCTGCGCCGTAGGATGAGTGGGCGCATACTGCTGTCTCTTGGACATGGCTTCGCTGATGGATTGCTGGCGGGATGCATGACTTGGAGGAGGAGGAGCAGGAGCGACAGAGGATGGGTATGACGCACAGCTGCCTTCGGCTGAGGTGCTGGAGCCTTGGCTGGCAGAAATTGGGAGCTCACTTGGTGAGGAAGCAGACTGGACCACCCCTTGGGAGCCTCGGTTCTCCCAGGTCGTTTTATGGTGACGCATCATATGTTGACGCAGGGCCGTGGTGCCAACATTTGGACCCTGGCCACGCTTCACCTTTTGCCTACATATCTTGCATGTGGCCATGTTACCCTCCTGCGGATGCCTCAGGAAAAACTGCCACACTGCCGAGTAGCTACTTTTCCCACCCCCTGGCCTCACTGATTCACTGCTGCTGTTGCCAACTCCAGGAACCCCTGCTCCACTACCTCCCGATAAGGTAGACTGCCGCACAGCAGGTGCTCTACCCCGGCCCCGGCCCCGGCCGGCTCCAGCCTTTGGAATTGTGCCCCCATGCTGACTGCTACCACCTTGCTGCCTCAGCTGCTGACTCCGGGGCAACCTGCACCCCTCTTCTCCTGATGATGACGATGAAGCCCCTTCATCACCCGGCTCCCAAGTGCGATCGGCTTCATCGTCATCATCATCATCATCACCGAGTTGTGGCTGTACGTCACTGATGTTCGTGGATTCGTCAACAGTGTCTGGCGCAGGAGCTGGAACGCTCGCAGCACCCACGACACTGTCCACATCACTATTTGTCTGCCTAGCTAAAGAAGCCACCTCCATTTCTTGGCTGGGCAGTAGCTGCTGACTGTCCTCTATCTGATGGTCCTCCTCACTAAAGAGTGGAGCTGAACCCAAAGCACAGGATACGTCGCTGGGGGAGGGGAACGGCGTAGGCCAGAGGCAATGGGAGGACAGGGGACTGCTCTCGGGGCATGCCAACTCAGGGTTGTGTCAGAGGAACCTACCGACCCTAGACTGGGGGTCTCAGACGTAAGTTGTGATGATGTTGTTGATGAGCGCGTCAACCAATCTACCACGGCAGATGCGTTACTGGTGGAGACCCGACCGCTAGCAGATACTGGCAGATTAGGTCTCTCAGCGTGACTCCTGCTGCTACTGGCCCCCAGTCTGATGCGAGCTCTGCCTGCGGAATCTTGGCCTCTGCCACTCCTCTTTTCACTTCCAGGCACTTGTCTGCCCGACATAGTCTAACTGGCGTGGTAGTAGGTGATATTTAAAAAAACCCCGGGCAGCGGTGGGTCTATATGAAACAGAATATAATGCACACCAAAAGTGAGCAGTAACACTCAGCCTCCAACAGGCCTGCTTAGTGTAAATAAGAGAGCTGCTTAGTGTAAATAAAGAGGGGTATGCTATGTTACAGAATGGGATGCCTCAACAGAAGTGCACCTGGCAGGCAGCAGTAAGCCTATGCCCAGCAAAAGTGTCTTATAATATAAATATAATAAGAGCAAATGCTTATATGGTCTTAAACAGAGGCTGCTTTAGTCACAGAATGGGATGCCCTGGGCAGGAATGGACCTGGCAGGGTCCAGTAGTGCTTTGGCCAGCAAAAGTGTCTTTATCAGGCTAATTTCAAATATGATAAGAGCAAATGCTTATATGGTCTTAAACAGAGGCTGCTGTAGTCACAGAATGGGATGCCCCGGGCAGGAATCGACCTGGCAGGGTCCAGTAGTGCTTTGGCCAGCAAAGTGTCTTTATCAGGCCTAATTTCAAATATGATAAGAGCAAATGCTTATATGGTCTTAAACAGAGGCTGCTTTAGTCACAGAATGGGATGCCCTGGGCAGGAATGGACCTGGCAGGGTCCAGTAGTGCTTTGGCCAGCAAAAGTGTCTTTATCAGGCTAATTTCAAATATGATAAGAGCAAATGCTTATATGGTCTTAAACAGAGGCTGCTGTAGTCACAGAATGGGATGCCCCGGGCAGGAATGGACCTGGCAGGGTCCAGTAGTGCTTTGGCCAGCAAAAGTGTCTTTATCAGGCCTAATTTCAAATATGATAAGAGCAAATGCTTATATGGTCTTAAACAGAGGCTGCTTTAGTCACAGAATGGGATGCCCTGGGCAGGAATGGACCTGGCAGGGTCCAGTAGTGCTTTGGCCAGCAAAAGTGTCTTTATCAGGCCTAATTTCAAATATGATAAGAGCAAATGCTTATATGGTCTTAAACAGAGGCTGCTTTAGTCACAGAATGGGATGCCCCAACAGGAATCGACCTGGCAGGGTCCAGTAGTGCTTTGGCCAGCAAAAGTGTCTTTATCAGGCCTAATTTCAAATATGATAAGAGCAAATGCTTATATGGTCTTAAACAGAGGCTGCTGTAGTCACAGAATGGGATGCCCTGGGCAGGAATGGACCTGGCAGGGTCCAGTAGTGCTTTGGCCAGCAAAAGTGTCTTTATCAGGCCTAATTTCAAATATGATAAGAGCAAATGCTTATATGGTCTTAAACAGAGGCTGCTGTAGTCACAGAATGGGGATGCCCCGGGCAGGAATGGACCTGGCAGGGTCCAGTAGTGCTTTGGCCAGCAAAAGTGTCTTTATCAGGCCTAATTTCAAATATGATAAGAGCAAATGCTTATATGGTCTTAAACAGAGGCTGCTGTAGTCACAGAATGGGATGCCCTGGGCAGGAATGGACCTGGCAGGGTCCAGTAGTGCTTTGGCCAGCAAAAGTGTCTTTATCAGGCCTAATTTCAAATATGATAAGAGCAAATGCTTATATGGTCTTAAACAGAGGCTGCTTTAGTCACAGAATGGGATGCCCTGGGCAGGAATGGACCTGGCAGGGTCCAGTAGTGCTTTGGCCAGCAAAAGTGTCTTTATCAGGCTAATTTCAAATATGATAAGAGCAAATGCTTATATGGTCTTAAACAGAGGCTGCTGTAGTCACAGAATGGGATGCCCCGGGCAGGAATGGACCTGGCAGGGTCCAGTAGTGCTTTTGGCCAGCAAAAGTGTCTTTATCAGGCCTAATTTCAAATATGATAAGAGCAAATGCTTATATGGTCTTAAACAGAGGCTGCTGTAGTCACAGAATGGGATGCCCTGGGCAGGAATGGACCTGGCAGGGTCCAGTAGTGCTTTGGCCAGCAAAAGTGTCTTTATCAGGCCTAATTTCAAATATGATAAGAGCAAATGCTTATATGGTCTTAAACAGAGGCTGCTTTAGTCACAGAATGGGATGCCCTGGGCAGGAATGGACCTGGCAGGGGTCCAGTAGTGCTTTGGCCAGCAAAAGTGTCTTTATCAGGCTAATTTCAAATATGATAAGAGCAAATGCTTATATGGTCTTAAACAGAGGCTGCTGTAGTCACAGAATGGGATGCCCCGGGCAGGAATGGACCTGGCAGGGTCCAGTAGTGCTTTGGCCAGCAAAAGTGTCTTTATCAGGCCTAATTTCAAATATGATAAGAGCAAATGCTTATATGGTCTTAAACAGAGGCTGCTTTAGTCACAGAATGGGATGCCCTGGGCAGGAATGGACCTGGCAGGGTCCAGTAGTGCTTTGGCCAGCAAAAGTGTCTTTATCAGGCCTAATTTCAAATATGATAAGAGCAAATGCTTATATGGTCTTAAACAGAGGCTGCTGTAGTCACAGAATGGGATGCCCTGGGCAGGAATGGACCTGGCAGGGTCCAGTAGTGCTTTGGCCAGCAAAAGTGTCTTTATCAGGCCTAATTTCAAATATGATAAGAGCAAATGCTTATATGGTCTTAAACAGAGGCTGCTGTAGTCACAGAATGGGATGCCCCGGGCAGGAATGGACCTGGCAGGGTCCAGTAGTGCTTTGGCCAGCAAAAGTGTCTTTATCAGGCCTAATTTCAAATATGATAAGAGCAAATGCTTATATGGTCTTAAACAGAGGCTGCTGTAGTCACAGAATGGGATGCCCTGGGCAGGAATGGACCTGCAGGGTCCAGTAGTGCTTTGGCCAGCAAAAGTGTCTTTATCAGGCCTAATTTCAAATATGATAAGAGCAAATGCTTATATGGTCTTAAACAGAGGCTGCTTTAGTCACAGAATGGGATGCCCTGGGCAGGAATGGACCTGGCAGGGTCCAGTAGTGCTTTGGCCAGCAAAAGTGTCTTTATCAGGCTAATTTCAAATATGATAAGAGCAAATGCTTATATGGTCTTAAACAGAGGCTGCTGTAGTCACAGAATGGGATGCCCCGGGCAGGAATGGACCTGGCAGGGTCCAGTAGTGCTTTGGCCAGCAAAAGTGTCTTTATCAGGCCTAATTTCAAATATGATAAGAGCAAATGCTTATATGGTCTTAAACAGAGGCTGCTGTAGTCACAGAATGGGATGCCCTGGGCAGGAATGGACCTGGCAGGGTCCAGTAGTGCTTTGGCCAGCAAAAGTGTCTTTATCAGGCCTAATTTCAAATATGATAAGAGCAAATGCTTATATGGTCTTAAACAGAGGCTGCTTTAGTCACAGAATGGGATGCCCTGGGCAGGAATGGACCTGGCAGGGTCCAGTAGTGCTTTGGCCAGCAAAAGTGTTTTTTTCAGGCTAATTTCAAATATGATAAGAGCAAATGCTTATATGGTCTTAAACAGAGGCTGCTGTAGTCACAGAATGGGATGCCCGGGCAGGAATGGACCTGGCAGGGTCCAGTAGTGCTTTGGCCAGCAAAAGTGTCTTTATCAGGCCTAATTTCAAATATGATAAGAGCAAATGCTTATATGGTCTTAAACAGAGGCTGCTTTAGTCACAGAATGGGATGCCCTGGGCAGGAATGGACCTGGCAGGGTCCAGTAGTGCTTTGGCCAGCAAAAGTGTCTTTATCAGGCTAATTTCAAATATGATAAGAGCAAATGCTTATATGGTCTTAAACAGAGGCTGCTGTAGTCACAGAATGGGATGCCCCAACAGGAATCGACCTGGCAGGGTCCAGTAGTGCTTTGGCCAGCAAAAGTGTCTTTATCAGGCCTAATTTCAAATATGATAAGAGCAAAATGCTTATATGGTCTTAAACAGAGGGCTGCTTTAGTCACAGAATGGGATGCCCCAACAGGAATCGACCTGGCAGGGTCCAGTAGTGCTTTGGCCAGCAAAAGTGTCTTTATCAGGCCTAATTTCAAATATGATAAGAGCAAATGCTTATATGGTCTTAAACAGAGGCTGCTGTAGTCACAGAATGGGATGCCCCGGGCAGGAATGGACCTGGCAGGGTCCAGTAGTGCTTTGGCCAGCAAAAGTGTCTTTATCAGGCTAATTTCAAATATGATAAGAGCAAATGCTTATATGGTCTTAAACAGAGGCTGCTTTAGTAACAGAATGGGATGCCCTGGGCAGGAATGGACCTGGCAGGGTCCAGTAGTGCTTTGGCCAGCAAAAGTGTCTTTATCAGGCTAATTTCAAATATGATAAGAGCAAATGCTTATATGGTCTTAAACAGAGGCTGCTGTAGTCACAGAATGGGATGCCCCAACAGGAATCGACCTGGCAGGGTCCAGTAGTGCTTTGGCCAGCAAAAGTGTCTTTATCAGGCCTAATTTCAAATATGATAAGAGCAAATGCTTATATGGTCTTAAACAGAGGCTGCTGTAGTCACAGAATGGGATGCCCCGGGCAGGAATGGACCTGGCAGGGTCCAGTAGTGCTTTGGCCAGCAAAAGTGTCTTTATCAGGCCTAATTTCAAATATGATAAGAGCAAATGCTTATATGGTCTTAAACAGAGGCTGCTTTAGTCACAGAATGGGATGCCCTGGGCAGGAATGGACCTGGCAGGGTCCAGTAGTGCTTTGGCCAGCAAAAGTGTCTTTATCAGGCTAATTTCAAATATGATAAGAGCAAATGCTTATATGGTCTTAAACAGAGGCTGCTGTAGTCACAGAATGGGATGCCCCGGGCAGGAATGGACCTGGCAGGGTCCAGTAGTGCTTTGGCCAGCAAAAGTGTCTTTATCAGGCCTAATTTCAAATATGATAAGAGCAAATGCTTATATGGTCTTAAACAGAGGCTGCTGTAGTCACAGAATGGGATGCCCTGGGCAGGAATGGACCTGGCAGGGTCCAGTAGTGCTTTGGCCAGCAAAAGTGTCTTTATCAGGCCTAATTTCAAATATGATAAGAGCAAATGCTTATATGGTCTTAAACAGAGGCTGCTTTAGTCACAGAATGGGATGCCCTGGGCAGGAATGGACCTGGCAGGGTCCAGTAGTGCTTTGGCCAGCAAAAGTGTCCTTTATCAGGCTAATTTCAAATATGATAAGAGCAAATGCTTATATGGTCTTAAACAGAGGCTGCTGTAGTCACAGAATGGGATGCCCTGGGCAGGAATGGACCTGGCAGGGTCCAGTAGTGCTTTGGCCAGCAAAAGTGTCTTTATCAGGCCTAATTTCAAATATGATAAGGGCAAATGCTTATATGGTCTTAAACAGAGGCTGCTTTAGTCACAGAATGGGATGCCCTGGGCAGGAATGGACCTGGCAGGGTCCAGTAGTGCTTTGGCCAGCAAAAGTGTCTTTATCAGGCTAATTTCAAATATGATAAGAGCAAATGCTTATATGGTCTTAAACAGAGGCTGCTGTAGTCACAGAATGGGATGCCCCGGGCAGGAATGGACCTGGCAGGGTCCAGTAGTGCTTTGGCCAGCAAAAGTGTCTTTATCAGGCCTAATTTCAAATATGATAAGAGCAAATGCTTATATGGTCTTAAACAGAGGCTGCTTTAGTCACAGAATGGGATGCCCTGGGCAGGAATGGACCTGGCAGGGTCCAGTAGTGCTTTGGCCAGCAAAAGTGTCTTTATCAGGCTAATTTCAAATATGATAAGAGCAAATGCTTATATGGTCTTAAACAGAGGCTGCTGTAGTCACAGAATGGGATGCCCCAACAGGAATCGACCTGGCAGGGGTCCAGTAGTGCTTTGGCCAGCAAAAGTGTCTTTATCAGGCCTAATTTCAAATATGATAAGAGCAAATGCTTATATGGTCTTAAACAGAGGCTGCTTTAGTCACAGAATGGGATGCCCCAACAGGAATCGACCTGGCAGGGTCCAGTAGTGCTTTGGCCAGCAAAAGTGTCTTTATCAGGCCTAATTTCAAATATGATAAGAGCAAATGCTTATATGGTCTTAAACAGAGGCTGCTGTAGTCACAGAATGGGATGCCCCGGGCAGGAATGGACCTGGCAGGGTCCAGTAGTGCTTTGGCCAGCAAAAGTGTCTTTATCAGGCCTAATTTCAAATATGATAAGAGCAAATGCTTATATGGTCTTAAACAGAGGCTGCTTTAGTCACAGAATGGGATGCCCTGGGCAGGAATGGACCTGGCAGGGTCCAGTAGTGCTTTGGCCAGCAAAAGTGTCTTTATCAGGCTAATTTCAAATATGATAAGAGCAAATGCTTATATGGTCTTAAACAGAGGCTGCTGTAGTCACAGAATGGGATGCCCCAACAGGAATCGACCTGGCAGGGTCCAGTAGTGCTTTGGCCAGCAAAAGTGTCTTTATCAGGCCTAATTTCAAATATGATAAGAGCAAATGCTTATATGGTCCTTAAACAGAGGCTGCTGTAGTCACAGAATGGGATGCCCCGGGCAGGAATGGACCTGGCAGGGTCCAGTAGTGCTTTGGCCAGCAAAAGTGTCTTTATCAGGCCTAATTTCAAATATGATAAGAGCAAATGCTTATATGGTCTTAAACAGAGGCTGCTTTAGTCACAGAATGGGATGCCCTGGGCAGGAATGGACCTGGCAGGGTCCAGTAGTGCTTTGGCCAGCAAAAGTGTCTTTATCAGGCTAATTTCAAATATGATAAGAGCAAATGCTTATATGGTCTTAAACAGAGGCTGCTGTAGTCACAGAATGGGATGCCCAACAGGAATCGACCTGGCAGGGTCCAGTAGTGCTTTGGCCAGCAAAAGTGTCTTTATCAGGCCTAATTTCAAATATGATAAGAGCAAATGCTTATATGGTCTTAAACAGAGGCTGCTTTAGTCACAGAATGGGATGCCCCAACAGGAATCGACCTGGCAGGGGTCCAGTAGTGCTTTGGCCAGCAAAAGTGTCTTTATCAGGCCTAATTTCAAATATGATAAGAGCAAATGCTTATATGGTCTTAAACAGAGGCTGCTGTAGTCACAGAATGGGATGCCCTGGGCAGGAATGGACCTGGCAGGGTCCAGTAGTGCTTTTGGCCAGCAAAAGTGTCTTTATCAGGCCTAATTTCAAATATGATAAGAGCAAATGCTTATATGGTCTTAAACAGAGGCTGCTGTAGTCACAGAATGGGATGCCCGGGCAGGAATGGACCTGGCAGGGTCCAGTAGTGCTTTGGCCAGCAAAAGTGTCTTTATCAGGCCTAATTTCAAATATGATAAGAGCAAATGCTTATATGGTCTTAAACAGAGGCTGCTGTAGTCACAGAATGGGATGCCCTGGGCAGGAATGGACCTGGCAGGGTCCAGTAGTGCTTTTGCCAGCAAAAGTGTCTTTATCAGGCCTAATTTCAAATATGATAAGAGCAAATGCTTATATGGTCTTAAACAGAGGCTGCTTTAGTCACAGAATGGGATGCCCTGGCAGGAATGGACCTGGCAGGGTCCAGTAGTGCTTTGGCCAGCAAAAGTGTCTTTATCAGGCTAATTTCAAATATGATAAGAGCAAATGCTTATATGGTCTTAAACAGAGGCTGCTGTAGTCACAGAATGGGATGCCCCGGGCAGGAATGGACCTGGCAGGGTCCAGTAGTGCTTTGGCCAGCAAAAGTGTCTTTATCAGGCTAATTTCAAATATGATAAGAGCAAATGCTTATATGGTCTTAAACAGAGGCTGCTTTAGTCACAGAATGGGATGCCCTGGGCAGGAATGGACCTGGCAGGGTCCAGTAGTGCTTTGGCCAGCAAAAGTGTCTTTATCAGGCTAATTTCAAATATGATAAGAGCAAATGCTTATATGGTCTTAAACAGAGGCTGCTGTAGTCACAGAATGGGATGCCCCGGGCAGGAATGGACCTGGCAGGGTCCAGTAGTGCTTTGGCCAGCAAAAAGTGTCTTTATCAGGCCTAATTTCAAATATGATAAGAGCAAATGCTTATATGGTCTTAAACAGAGGCTGCTTTAGTCACAGAATGGGATGCACTGGGCAGGAATGGACCTGGCAGGGTCCAGTAGTGCTTTGGCCAGCAAAAGTGTCTTTATCAGGCTAATTTCAAATATGATAAGAGCAAATGCTTATATGGTCTTAAACAGAGGCTGCTGTAGTCACAGAATGGGATGCCCCAACAGGAATCGACCTGGCAGGGTCCAGTAGTGCTTTGGCCAGCAAAAGTGTCTTTATCAGGCCTAATTTCAAATATGATAAGAGCAAATGCTTATATGGTCTTAAACAGAGGCTGCTTTAGTCACAGAATGGGATGCCCAGCAGGAATCGACCTGGCAGGGTCCAGTAGTGCTTTGGCCAGCAAAAGTGTCTTTATCAGGCTAATTTCAAAATATGATAAGAGCAAATGCTTATATGGTCTTAACAGAGGCTGCTGTAGTCACAGAATGGGATGCCCTGGGCAGGAATGGACCTGGCAGGGTCCAGTAGTGCTTTGGCCAGCAAAAGTGTCTTTATCAGGCCTAATTTCAAATATTGATAAGAGCAAATGATGCTTATATGGTCTTAAACAGAGGCTGCTGTAGTCACAGAATGGGATGCCCCGGGCAGGAATGGACCTGGCAGGGTCCAGTAGTGCTTTGGCCAGCAAAAGTGTCTTTATCAGGCCTAATTTCAAATATGATAAGAGCAAATGCTTATATGGTCTTAAACAGAGGCTGCTGTAGTCACAGAATGGGATGCCCTGGGCAGGAATGGACCTGGCAGGGTCCAGTAGTGCTTTGGCCAGCAAAAGTGTCTTTATCAGGCCTAATTTCAAATATGATAAGAGCAAATGCTTATATGGTCTTAAACAGAGGCTGCTTTAGTCACAGAATGGGATGCCCCAACAGGAATCGACCTGGCAGGGTCCAGTAGTGCTTTGGCCAGCAAAAGTGTCTTTATCAGGCCTAATTTCAAATATGATAAGAGCAAATGCTTATATGGTCTTAAACAGAGGCTGCTGTAGTCACAGAATGGGATGCCCTGGGCAGGAATGGACCTGGCAGGGTCCAGTAGTGCTTTGGCCAGCAAAAGTGTCTTTATCAGGCCTAATTTCAAATATGATAAGAGCAAATGCTTATATGGTCTTAAACAGAGGCTGCTGTAGTCACAGAATGGGATGCCCTGGGCAGGAATGGACCTGGCAGGGTCCAGTAGTGCTTTGGCCAGCAAAAGTGTCTTTATCAGGCCTAATTTCAAATATGATAAGAGCAAATGCTTATATGGTCTTAAACAGAGGCTGCTGTAGTCACAGAATGGGATGCCCCGGGCAGGAATGGACCTGGCAGGGTCCAGTAGTGCTTTGGCCAGCAAAAGTGTCTTTATCAGGCCTAATTTCAAATATGATAAGAGCAAATGCTTATATGGTCTTAAACAGAGGCTGCTGTAGTCACAGAATGGGATGCCCCGGGCAGGAATGGACCTGGCAGGGTCCAGTAGTGCTTTGGCCAGCAAAAGTGTCTTTATCAGGCCTAATTTCAAATATGATAAGAGCAAATGCTTAGGCTGCTTTAGTCACAGAATGGGATGCCCTGGGCAGGAATGGACCTGGCAGGGTCCAGTAGTGCTTTGGCCAGCAAAAGTGTCTTTATCAGGCCTAATTTCAAATATGATAAGAGCAAATGCTTATATGGTCTTAAACAGAGGCTGCTGTAGTCACAGAATGGGATGCCCTGGGCAGGAATGGACCTGGCAGGGTCCAGTAGTGCTTTGGCCAGCAAAAGTGTCTTTATCAGGCCTAATTTCAAATATGATAAGAGCAAATGCTTATATGGTCTTAAACAGAGGCTGCTTTAGTCACAGAATGGGATGCCCTGGGCAGGAATGGACCTGGCAGGGTCCAGTAGTGCTTTGGCCAGCAAAAGTGTCTTTATCAGGCTAATTTCAAATATGATAAGAGCAAATGCTTATATGGTCTTAAACAGAGGCTGCTGTAGTCACAGAATGGGATGCCCCGGGCAGGAATGGACCTGGCAGGGTCCAGTAGTGCTTTGGCCAGCAAAAGTGTCTTTATCAGGCCTAATTTCAAATATGATAAGAGCAAATGCTTATATGGTCTTAAACAGAGGCTGCTGTAGTCACAGAATGGGATGCCCTGGGCAGGAATGGACCTGGCAGGGTCCAGTAGTGCTTTGGCCAGCAAAAGTGTCTTTATCAGGCCTAATTTCAAATATGATAAGAGCAAATGCTTATATGGTCTTAAACAGAGGCTGCTTTAGTCACAGAATGGGATGCCCTGGGCAGGAATGGACCTGGCAGGGTCCAGTAGTGCTTTGGCCAGCAAAAGTGTCTTTATCAGGCTAATTTCAAATATGATAAGAGCAAATGCTTATATGGTCTTAAACAGAGGCTGCTGTAGTCACAGAATGGGATGCCCCGGGCAGGAATCGACCTGGCAGGGTCCAGTAGTGCTTTGGCCAGCAAAAGTGTCTTTATCAGGCCTAATTTCAAATATGATAAGAGCAAATGCTTATATGGTCTTAAACAGAGGCTGCTTTAGTCACAGAATGGGATGCCCTGGGCAGGAATGGACCTGGCAGGGTCCAGTAGTGCTTTGGCCAGCAAAAGTGTCTTTATCAGGCCTAATTTCAAATATGATAAGAGCAAATGCTTATATGGTCTTAAACAGAGGCTGCTTTAGTCACAGAATGGGATGCCCTGGGCAGGAATGGACCTGGCAGGGTCCAGTAGTGCTTTGGCCAGCAAAAGTGTCTTTATCAGGCTAATTTCAAATATGATAAGAGCAAATGCTTATATGGTCTTAAACAGAGGCTGCTGTAGTCACAGAATGGGATGCCCCGGGCAGGAATGGACCTGGCAGGGTCCAGTAGTGCTTTGGCCAGCAAAAGTGTCTTTATCAGGCCTAATTTCAAATATGATAAGAGCAAATGCTTATATGGTCTTAAACAGAGGCTGCTGTAGTCACAGAATGGGATGCCCTGGGCAGGAATGGACCTGGCAGGGTCCAGTAGTGCTTTGGCCAGCAAAAGTGTCTTTATCAGGCCTAATTTCAAATATGATAAGAGCAAATGCTTATATGGTCTTAAACAGAGGCTGCTTTAGTCACAGAATGGGATGCCCTGGGCAGGAATGGACCTGGCAGGGTCCAGTAGTGCTTTGGCCAGCAAAAGTGTCTTTATCAGGCTAATTTCAAATATGATAAGAGCAAATGCTTATATGGTCTTAAACAGAGGCTGCTGTAGTCACATAATGGGATGCCCCGGGCAGGAATCGACCTGGCAGGGTCCAGTAGTGCTTTGGCCAGCAAAAGTGTCTTTATCAGGCCTAATTTCAAATATGATAAGAGCAAATGCTTATATGGTCTTAAACAGAGGCTGCTGTAGTCACAGAATGGGATGCCCTGGGCAGGAATGGACCTGGCAGGGTCCAGTAGTGCTTTGGCCAGCAAAAGTGTCTTTATCAGGCCTAATTTCAAATATGATAAGAGCAAATGCTTATATGGTCTTAAACAGAGGCTGCTGTAGTCACAGAATGGGATGCCCTGGGCAGGAATGGACCTGGCAGGGTCCAGTAGTGCTTTGGCCAGCAAAAGTGTCTTTATCAGGCCTAATTTCAAATATGATAAGAGCAAATGCTTATATGGTCTTAAACAGAGGCTGCTGTAGTCACAGAATGGGATGCCCCGGGCAGGAATGGACCTGGCAGGGTCCAGTAGTGCTTTGGCCAGCAAAAGTGTCTTTATCAGGCCTAATTTCAAATATGATAAGAGCAAATGCTTATATGGTCTTAAACAGAGGCTGCTGTAGTCACAGAATGGGATGCCCCGGGCAGGAATGGACCTGGCAGGGTCCAGTAGTGCTTTGGCCAGCAAAAGTGTCTTTATCAGGCCTAATTTCAAATATGATAAGAGCAAATGCTTATATGGTCTTAAACAGAGGCTGCTTTAGTCACAGAATGGGATGCCCTGGGCAGGAATGGACCTGGCAGGGTCCAGTAGTGCTTTGGCCAGCAAAAGTGTCTTTATCAGGCCTAATTTCAAATATGATAAGAGCAAATGCTTATATGGTCTTAAACAGAGGCTGCTGTAGTCACAGAATGGGATGCCCTGGGCAGGAATGGACCTGGCAGGGTCCAGTAGTGCTTTGGCCAGCAAAAGTGTCTTTATCAGGCCTAATTTCAAATATGATAAGAGCAAATGCTTATATGGTCTTAAACAGAGGCTGCTTTAGTCACAGAATGGGATGCCCTGGGCAGGAATGGACCTGGCAGGGTCCAGTAGTGCTTTGGCCAGCAAAAGTGTCTTTATCAGGCTAATTTCAAATATGATAAGAGCAAATGCTTATATGGTCTTAAACAGAGGCTGCTGTAGTCACAGAATGGGATGCCCCGGGCAGGAATGGACCTGGCAGGGTCCAGTAGTGCTTTGGCCAGCAAAAGTGTCTTTATCAGGCCTAATTTCAAATATGATAAGAGCAAATGCTTATATGGTCTTAAACAGAGGCTGCTTTAGTCACAGAATGGGATGCCCTGGGCAGGAATGGACCTGGCAGGGTCCAGTAGTGCTTTGGCCAGCAAAAGTGTCTTTATCAGGCTAATTTCAAATATGATAAGAGCAAATGCTTATATGGTCTTAAACAGAGGCTGCTGTAGTCACAGAATGGGATGCCCTGGGCAGGAATGGACCTGGCAGGGTCCAGTAGTGCTTTGGCCAGCAAAAGTGTCTTTATCAGGCCTAATTTCAAATATGATAAGAGCAAATGCTTATATGGTCTTAAACAGAGGCTGCTTTAGTCACAGAATGGGATGCCTCACAGCAGACTTAAGATCAGTTCAGTATATATGCACAGTTAGTTACTATAAGCAGCCTGAAAACGCTAACAAAGGCTGGATGAAAAAAAAAAAATCTCCCTGTCAGCCAGCTCCGTTTTTCCTACCTTTCCCTGGCTTTCTGTCTGTCTCCTGTCTGTCTCCTGCCTGTCTCCTGCCTGTCCCTGTCTGTCCCTGTCTCCAGCCTGTCTAACTGCCTCAGCTACACAGCGTTCTGTCTGTCTGTCACGAATGCAATAGAGAAATGAGGAAAAGCAAGATGGCCGCCGTTAAATACCGCTGTGTGACGTCACCGGGCTTGCTGGCTGCTGATAGGCTGCATGTGACTGCCCCAGCTTGCACTGGCGCGGGATACATGTCCAGACATGTCCCGTCCGCCATCTTAGAATGCCTGTAAATGTAAATGAATGGATGTTAAAGGAAAACTTCGAGTGATCGAATCGCGGGGAAATTCGGATTCGATCCGAATCGAATTTTTCCTGAAATTCGGATCGAATCCGGGTTCGTCCGGATCGATTCGCTCATCCCTATGGCCTTCCCAAGCCATGTCAAAGCATTCTGCATCCTTAGTTGTTTTCAAGAGACAAGAACACACATCCAGATTTTCCCGCTATAAGCCTAAATCCAACATTTTTGAAACATTTGGTCACCACACAACTCAACTACATTTGACCTGACCAGAGTCATATTCAATTGTGTTCTTTTTTTTTTTTTTTTAATACGCAAAAGGTCAATTGTACTACAAGAATGCAGTGCCTCACCCAACAAACATTCTGCAGGTCTCAGCAGCTTCCTAGAGATGTGAAAAATGATTATTTAACTTGCGTTAGAAAGGAAACAGCCGCACAAAAACATGCACCTTCATTTGCATTTTGCTGTCTCCTTCTCCTTCATTCAGATGAACAGCTCGCCATGTACACAACATAAAGAGACAAAGCAACATATGTTTAATTCATTTCAAAATACAAAGAAATTCCTTGTTAATAAGCAGCTCAGAAGCTTTGCTCCTTGTCCTGCCACATAATCATTAACCCAAAGTCGCTGGCGTACTCCCTGAAAGGCGTTAGTCTTCCCCAATTCTACACAAAGGACGACATGTGTGCCCAAAGTCCTCCTCTTAAAGATATGGTGCGTTAGCAGATTTGCCTGGTGGCGTTTGATCTATATTTTATTTGCGCCTTTTAATGGTTGTTCAGTAGCGGCCATACTCTTTGATGCTTTTTTACAAGCAGGGCCTGCGAGGGAACAGTGAGCGATTCAGCCCTGCTTGCTAGAAATAAGGGCCAATTTAACACCGTGAGAATTAGAATTTTCGCACTGTAGGCATGTTTGTTTGCTATATTTCAGTTTAGCAATTCTGCAACATTTTTTGGTTTCATTTCTTTTTGCGAAGCGTGTGCGAACACACTAATGCATATAAGCATGATCATACTTGCGAACGCATAATTTAGAAGTCACATGACCTTTCCCATGCCATAAAAAGGCACCAAGGCATGTGGAAATTGCTCTCCACCGTTTACCTGCCGAGTGTGGCTTTTTCTCATGCAAAAATGGACTTTTCCACACATATGTTGTGCTCTCAAATTACCAAAAAGTCGCTACGGAGCAAAAAAGCTTCAAAATGACAACTCCTAATGTACTTAGGCTAGGCACACATTGCAAGCAAGGAAACTACTTACCCAAACACATGATTACATGCAAATGCACATCTGCAGCCACCTTTTGTGTGTATATAGTTATATGTATTATTATATTGTATTTCAATTGTACATAATAGTGTTGATTCAGCACCAGGAGAAAAATAGTGCTACTTTTTAGGAGATAAAACTGCCATTCATTGCCAGTAGCGCACTTTTTCCCCTGGTGCAGGATTGCCCCTATTGCCAGGGAAGTGTGTGTGTGTGGGGGGGGGGTTGGGTTAGCCGGGCCCATTCCAGGAGGAATGTTGGATAAGTGGAGGGGGCCTCCTGGGTGACTAGGAAAACAGAGGGGTGAGTACTGCTAAATGTAACACACAATAGCATTTTAAAACACTACTATGAAAGCCAAAACAGAGATAACTTTGGCCATTATAAGTGTAACGATTATGTGAGAAATAGTTGCAAGGAGGAGCCAGATTCCACTTTTACTGCCTTTAGGAGAAATACAAGGTGTGAAAATCAGTATTCTGCGGTTTTAGTCAAGCTTCTTTTTGCTAATAAGATTGCTGCATCATGTACATAACACAGGCACCACAGCCAGGGCAGTTTCTCTTCAAAATAACTGCAGAAACATAATTCTGCCCCCTCCTCACCCGTCCCATGGTGCTGCTACTGTCCCATACCATTATGTGTCATCCTGTGCCTCTTATACAGCAGCAGAATTAATATGGGGTGAGGGGCCTGGCCTATGGCCAGTACTACCAACAGTGCCCCTGACCTTTTCCCTGATATGGAAAAAAGGAAAAAACAGCATGGGTGGGATAAATGTGCCCCATCCAAGCTCACACAAGGGCATTATCTCCTTCTAAAGAGATACACATACCTGCTCACCCACCCCTAGAAATGGCCCTGATCACAGCTCAGACCCCTGAGACAGGATTGCAGGGCAGTGCAGGAGACATACGTGTATAAAGCTAGACTGACTCAGCCAGTCCAATGCCAGTCAAACTTTTATTTCTAGATACATTTGGAAAGGGTTAAAAGCAATGGGGAGGCTGATTCATTAATAGCGACAGATAGCGACTGTAGCGGTATTTTGACAGCGACCGCTAGTAGTCGCTGTGCTTGGCCATTGTTCGGTGGATGATAGCGACTCAGTCGGTGTGCCGTAATGTTGAATACAAGATGCTGAGTCGCTATTTGACAGGTTCGCTGTTGTATGGGAGCGCATGATAGCGACTGGACATAGCGAGCGGCACCCACCATATTCATTAAAAAATCAGCCTTAAAAATTCCTAGCGCTGTGAAATGCATGTTTAAATCCCAGAGCGCAGTAGGCGATGTGTTAAAAGTAGTTTTTTAACCCCCTAACCACCCCCAAAAAAAAATGGAATGATTTTGAAATAATATTCAAACCTGAATAGTTTAAAATCAGACCTGTAATATCAATTATGTTTTTAAAAATCCCCAAAAAAATACATTTTCAAAGGAAGAAGTGTTCACAGATTTTTTTTGGGAAATATATATATTAAAAAATAATTATTAATTAAAATACATTCTGCCATTGAAATGCATTGG
>JAQIHN010000884.1:0-21282 GCA_027917425.1 Gastrophryne carolinensis
ATTCACAAATGTCTGGTGCGGGCACGCGTCCTGTTAAAGGGATAGTGGAGATACGGCTGCTGCTCGCGCATGAGACGTTGGACCGGGACGGCCTGGGGGTTTCACACAGCGGGAAGTGAGTATGCCTGCCCTGGAGTCCCATAGACTCCAGGGTGTGTTTTGCTCCTCTTTAAGGAAGGCTGTCCAGGCAAAGAAAGCAGCACATGTTCTGCTACATATATACCAGAGAAGTAAAAATACTACTTTCAATGTTTTGGTGGAGTATTTTTCACTATATCCAGTCCAGGTCGTCCCAGATGTAATGACAGTTGGGTAATCCACCGCTAGGTGGCGCCTGACTGCAGGATCAAAAGCTGTAGCTCATCCCGGCCCCCTATAAAACAGGTGTCTCTCTATGATTCCCCAGTGTTCTTCCTGCAGTCTGCTGCATAAGGATCGTATGGATACTCTCTCCTGGAATACTGCAGTCTAGCGGGGCCTCCTAGCCCGTCGGCCGCTGCATCCTTATTGCCAGCGTTCCCGTGGACCCACTACAGCCTCCCAGCTTCGGCTGACCGGGACGGGGAAGGTAGGGTGAACGCCGGGGTCAGGAGTTGGAAGTGCTAGGCTCTGGGCCGCAGACCCTGCCCAAAGGGTAGCCGGCCATAGGCTGATGGTGAGCCTATATAGGGGGGAGAGGAACCACCTTATGCCCATGGGGTTCATGCCCTTCCTGCCTCACAAGCTTTATTGTTGTATTGTGCCGGTGTTTACTTGACTGGACTGCTGTCCCTTGCGTGCTGGTGTTTTTTACTGATTTTTTTACCTCACATACTCGCCCTCCTCGCTCCCTCGTCGCTCTGCGGCGGAGTATGTCTGGGGCTGTGGGCTCCGCCGCCGGGTGCGCGTGTGCTGCCGGCCGTCCCGGGCTGATGATTCTGCTGGGCCCCTCCGTGGGCCGCCTGATGTTCCTGTGCCCTCCGCCATATTGGGGGCGGACGCGATTTTTGTGCCGTTTGGGGGGGGGGGGGGCGCACACGATGACGCTTTTCGCGTCATGGTCGTGCGGCCCGCCCCTCGAGGAACGTGTGCTGCTGGCTGATCCGCGCCATCTTCTCCTCCTGCACGCTGCTGTCGTCTCTGCCTGCCTCCTGAGCAGTGTTGTGAGTCCCTCTTGATATTGTCTCTTATGCGCTGGGCATGTGCTGTGGGATGCTTATACTTGTTTCACATTGTGTCTTCCAGGTGGGCCCCTTGATATTAAGGGTTGTGGTTCCTCTCGGCCTACGTCCTACGGAGCGGTTGCTGTCTGCGGTCTTTGAGACGCTGCACATTGTCCCTCCTAGAGTGGCTAAGAGGAAGCAGGGGGAATTGTTTCGGCCTGAGAGACGGAGACTAGTCTTTCCTGAGCAGGCCCATTTTCTAACATGATTTTCAAGGAATGGGAAAGGCCTGACAAGTTACCGTCGGTGCCCAAGGGGCCTGGACAGGCGGTATCCCTTTCCCGAGGAGCTGATCCGGCTATGGTCCAGTCCTCCCGAGGTGTGGATGCCCTGTGTTCGGTTTTTCCAACACTACAGTCATGCCTTCACCTGATACTGCTTCCCTATGTGATCCAGCTGACAAGCGCATGGATCAGCTGGTCTGTCATGCCTTCACCTTTTGCCGGTGCTTGGTTCCGCCCTGTGTGTGCCGCGGCTATTGTCTCCCTGGCCATTAGGAAGCAGGTGAGACGCCATGTGGATATTGCCAGGTCTCGCAAGCGGGCTGAGGAGTACAAGGCCCTGAAGGCTTGCGTGAAGTTTATTGCCTTTGTTGTCTCTGCCATGGACTATGGTGTCCGGCTCGGTGCCAGGGTCTCGGCCCTGCTGGTCGCGCTTCACCGTTCTCTCTGGTTGCGACAATGGTAAGAAGTCGCTCACTAGTATCCCCTTTGTGGGTCACAGGCTGTTTGGGGAGCGTCTGGACCTCCTGGTCAAGGACGGAAGACTCCCTCAGCGACAAAAGTCTGCACGGCCCTTTCGGGTTTCTGCCTATCGCTCCTTTCGAGGAGGAAGAGGCGCTTCATTTTCAGGTGCTCGCAGAGATTCCTGGGGACAAGGTAGGTCCCGCGGCCGACCCAATCCCTCCTGGGGATCCAACCCCAAGGCCCCTCAAGCATGAGGGGGCGCCCTCACCTATCCGGGTGGGGGGACGGCTTCTGCTATTTGCTCACATCTGGAGACAGCGCGTCTTGGATTGGTGGATTCAGGAGGTGGTTTCCTCCGGTTACAAAATAGAGCTGGCAGTCTGGCCGCCCTCAAGATTTCTTCAGTCACGGATTTCCCAGATCTCATTGACGGCACAAGGCCTGCATATGGCCGTCCAACACCTTCTGCTGTCAGGTGTGATTTGTCCCGTGCCTCAGCAGGAACGGGGTCAGGGCTTTTACTCCAATCTGTTCATGGTGCCCAAGGACTGCACGCTGACACCCATCCTGGACCTGAAGGGTCTCAACAGGTTTGTCCGCAGTGAGCTTGCTTCGACCTGGCGACTTCTTGACCACGGTGGACATCATCATGGATGCTTATCTGCACATCCCTATATTCCAGGGGCATTAGAAGTTCCTGAGGTTTGTGCTGGAGGATCAGCACTACCAGTTTGTGGCGTTGCCATTCGGGATATCCTTAGCCCCCGTGGGTTCACCAAGGTGCTGGCGGGCATCATGGCTATCCTGAGAATCCAGGGCATTTGCATGCTGCCTTATCTGGACGATTTACTGATTGCGGCTCAGTCTCTTCTTCAGGCCGAGAGCGACACCCGGATGGTGTTGTCCACTTTCGAGGATTTTGGTTGGGTAGTCAATTACCCCAAGTAGGTGGTGGGTCTTCAGACGCAGGTGCAGGCCTTGCTGCCTTGTCAGCAACCATCGGTCTGTCTGGGGATGGAACTGTGGGCCTGATGGTGTCATGCTTCGAGGCAGTGCCCTTTCCTCAGTTCCACATGAGACCTCTTCAGTTGAATCTGTTGACCGGTTGGGATCGGACGCAGGAGTCGCTGGAACAGGAGTTTTCACTGTCTCTTCTGGCCAGGCAGTCCCTTTTGTGGTGGCTGGACTCCAGAAATCTGCTGGTAGGCAAGTCATTTCTGACTCCACGGTGGGAGATTGTCACCACGGACGCCAGCCTGACCGGCTTGGGAGGCTTTTGGCTGACTCAGAAGATCCAGGGTCAGTGGGGGCCACAGGAGGCCCACTTACCCATAAATATCTTGGAATTGAGAGCGATCCGGTTGGTGCTTCTTCACTTGACTCCCCATCTAAGGGGTCGTGCAATTCAGGTTCGCTCAGACAATCAGACGGCGGTGGCCTACATAAATCACAGAGGCGGAACTCGGAGCAAGCGAGCCCTCAAGGAGGTGACCCAGATTCTGACTTGGGCAGAGGAGAATGTTCCCTGCATCTCGGCGGTTTACATTCCTGGGATAGAGAACCAGGAGGCAGACTCCCTGAGCAGGAGTGCCTCACGCCTGGGGGAATGGTCTCTCAGCAACAAGATCTTTCACGCTCTGTGTCTCCACTGGGATCAGCCGGACGTGGACCTATTCACGTCCAGACACAAATACAAGCTCCTGAGAGTCGTCTCCCTGTCGAGAGATCCTCTGGTCTTTGCCACAGATGCTCTGGCAATTCCTTGGACGGAGTTCCGGCTCCTTTATGCGTTCCCTCCGTTTCCACTCCTGTGCCGTGTGCTGCGCAAGATAGCCCAGGAGCGGGTACCAACCATCCTGGTGGCTCCTCGCTGGCCGAGGCAGAGTTGGTTCGTGGACATAATTCAGATGTCAGTCGTTCGCTACGTCCTGCCCGACGACCTAGGGCTTCTCACACAGGGGTCGCTACGGCACCCCAATTTACAGATGCTGGCTTGACGACCTGGCTATTGAAACCTCAATACTGACGGAAAAGGGGCTGTCAGCCACGTTTTTTCAGACCATGATTCAGACGCGGAAGAAGTTTTCTTCCATGATATATTACATAGTTTGGCATGCCTACATTGCTTGCTGTGAATCCAAGAGCTTTCCTTGTCGCACTTTCCCTATCTCTAGGATTTTGGATTTTTTTTTTTTACAACACTGCTTAGACTTGGGTCTCCAGCTGAGCACCCTCAAGGGCCAGGTCTCGGCCTTGGGCCATCTTTTTCCAAAGATCCTTTGCCAATCATAGACTGATCAAGACCTTTTTCCAAGGGGTTACCCATGTACGCCCACTGCGTAAGCCTGTATTACCAGTGCAGGACTTGAATCTGGTGCTTTCTGCTCTCCAGGGTTCCCCCTTTGAGCCCTTGTGCGATGCTGCATTGTCTATTTTGCTCTAAAGGTGGTATTTTTGGTAGCTATCACCTCGGTGCGTCGCGTGTCAGAGCTGGCCGCACTTTGTATGAAGCCTCCTTACTTTGAACGGCATAGGGATAAGGTGATGTTTCGCTTAAACCTAATTTTTTGCTTAAGGTCGTGTCTCCTTTTCACCTTAACGAGGAAGTTGTCTTGCCTTCCTTGTGTCCTGCTCCGACTAACTCTAAGGAAAGGACCCTCCATTCCCTGGATGTGGTCAGAGCCATTAAGTACTACCTGGTTGCGACTGAGTCCTTCAGGAATTCGGATTGTCTTTTTGTCCTCTCCAAGGGGTCTAGGAAGGGCTTGCCTCCGGCCAAGTCCACTCTCAGCAAGTGGATCAGACAGGCGGTGGTGCAAGCATATTCTGCCAAGGGGAAGGAACCCCCTTTTCGTGTTACAGCTCATTCTACTAGAGCTATTGGTGCTTCCTGGGCTTTTCAGTACCAGGCCTCTGTTGAACAAGTTTGTAAGGCCGCCACTTGGTCTTCAGTTCAGCTGATGCTGTCTTTGGCCGAAAAGTGCTTCAAGCGATAGTGAAATGAACTACATGCTGTTTCGCACTGGGGATCCCGCCCTAATAGACACTGCTTTTGGATGTGCCAACTGTCATTACTTCTGGGACGACCTGGACTGGATATAGGGAAAAATACAATTCAGTGAAACTCACCTGTAGAATTGTTTTTGAATATATCCAGTCCAGGTCGTCCCACCCCTCCCTTGTTCATTATATCTGGATTGCCTGTTATGGTGATTGCCTTTTTGTATTGGACCTTTGTCCTTAGTTTTGATGGAGAGTACATGCTGAAGCTATGTGAAATAACATGGTTTCTTGGCCTCCCGGCATGTCTTTTCTTACTGCTGTTTAACCACTGGGGAATCGTAGAGAGACACCTGTTTTTATAGGGGGCCGGGAGGAGCTACAGCTTTTGATCCTGCAGTCAGGCACCCCCTAGCGGTGGATTACCCAACTGTCATTACTTCTGGGACGACCTGGAATTTCACAGAATTGTATTTTTAGCCACGGAGGAGTACGGAAACTTCAGTAATTAATATGAACACTATACCCAATTTTAGATACATTTGGTTGATAATGTTAAGCTTATGCAATAAGAATGATTTCAAGTAGCAGCAACTAAATTGTACAATCAGATTGGGTGGGGGGGCCTTGGCATGTTCGAGGAGAGGAGTACACAATTAAAATTAACAATTAGAACGAACAATATAGGGGCATACGTGGTGTTGGCTACTGGCTATTTAAAGTGGACCAAAACCCAGGATTTTAACTATCCTGGGTTTTGGTCTTTGCTCCCGGACACCCCGCTGTGTGAAACCCCCCAGGTCACCCGAACAAGCTGACCTCTTCCCGGTCCTACGAAGCATGCGAGGCCGCGTGTTCGGAACCACTCAAGCGCCTTCGTCCAGGAGCTTGTCTAATTCCCCGCTACCCTTTAACTGGGAGCGAGCCCACACCGCCCATTCACATATGCCTGGTGTGGGCATTCGCCCTGCTAAAGAGATTGTGGGGATGCTGCCGCTGCTCGTGCATGCGGAGCTGCACTGGGAAAGAAGGTGAGTTTGTGGGCAACCTGGGGGTTTTCACACAGTAGGACACCCTCGATCGGGGTGCCATGGGGGCTGTGGATGAGTATGCCTGCCCTGGAGTCTCACAGACCCAGGGTGGGTTTTGATCCTCTTTAAAGCGGGAGTTTAGTCAAAAGTAAAGTGTTAGCCATGTAGGATTACCCATTTTACAGTTATTAAAAAGGACCATATAGGGGCATACATGGTGTTAGAAACTGGCTATTTAATGGAAGAAAAACTACCTAGAAAGTATAGCAATGCTCTCATTCACGCATGTAGGATTCAGTAACTTCTAAATTTATTTTACATCATGGACTGCACTAATTTGTACAGTCAGATTTTAACCCTTTAAGTGCCAGCCTACCTGCAGCATTTCCCACTCCCTGTTGCCAGAGCATTTTTCACTATTTTGCGCTCCCCATGTTCAACTGTAATTTTTGAAGGGATTTTCTGGGACTTCCCATAAAAATTACATATTGTTTTTTTCAGCAGAATCTGGGCTTTAACATCATATCTCTTGTTTATCAATTTTGTAGTTTTATCATAATTATTTTGGGCAAAATATGTGAAAGAAAATAAAAAATACACACGTTTTTACATTTTGCAGTGGTTTTTTTTAATCGAAAATAAAGGTTTTTCAATAAAAACATATTGAGAGTAAAAGCCCCATTTCTCCCGGTTACAACGGTACCACACATGTATTAGTAGACACCCTTTCCTGCCCAGGAGACCCCAGAAACTGCAAAGAGCGCTAGAGGAGATTTTCAGATAAAATACAAATACTTTGCGCTCCTCGCAGTTTTTCAAAAAATACAACCCTTTACATTTGAAATACCCCCCACAAACTATATATTTTTGGAAAGTGCACACCTCAAGGTTTCTAAGCATACTAGGCTTGTTGGCGTGGGTCCATTGGTTTGAACTCTATTGATTGGCAGAATCTCTGGTTCCAAAGGATTTCCCTAAAAAAAAAAGCAAAAAGCAGATTCAAAACCATATTTTCCTATAAAAACAATAAGCAAGCAAGTAGTAACGCAGTAAATCTGAAAGCACAACATCTGCTGAACAAAATAATACCCCACATGCATAGGTACTTTGAAGTGTAGAGTTGCCAAACACCACAAAGTCCAGCATGCGTTTGAGGGTAATTGTACTTGAAAAAATCAGCGCCGCACACAAAGTGCGCACCTTGCAGTTTCTTCAAATTTACAACCCTTTACATTTGAAATACCCCCCACAAACTATATATTTTTGGAAAGTACATACCTCAAGGTTTCTAAGGCTACTGGGCTTGTTGACGTCTGTGACTTCCTTCAGAATATATTGATTGGCAGAATCTCTGGTTCCAAAGGATTTCGCTAAAAAAATAAGCAAAAAGCAGATTGAAAAACATTTTTTCCTATAAAAACAATAAGCAAGCAAGAAGTAACACAGTAAATCTGAAAGCACAACGGCTGCTGAACAAAACAATACCCCACATGCATAGGTACTTTGAAGTGTAGAGTTGCCAAACACCCCAAAGTCAAGCATGCGTTTGAGGGTAATTTTACTTGAAAAAATCAGCAGCACACACAAAGTGCGCACCTTGCAGTTTCTCCAAATTTACAACCCTTTACATTTGAAATACCCCCCACAAACTATATATTTTTGGAAAGTACATACCTCAAGGTTTCTAAGCCTACTGGGCTTGTTGACGTCGGTTACTTCGTTCCACCTCTATTGATTGGCAGAATCTCTGGTTCCAAAGGATTCCGCTAAAAAAATAAGCAAAAAGCAGATTGAAAAACATTTTTTCCTATAAAAACAATAAGCAAGCAAGAAGTAACGCAGTAAATCTGAAAGCACAACGGCTGCTGAACAAAACAATACCCCACATGCATAGGTACTTTGAAGTGTAGAGTTGCCAAACACCACAAAGTCCAGCATGCGTTTGAGGGTAATTGTACTTGAAAAAATCAGCGCCGCACACAAAGTGCGCACCTTGCAGTTTCTCCAAATTTACAACCCTTTACATTTGAAATACCCCCCACAAACTATATATTTTTGGAAAGTACATACCTCAAGCTTTCGAAGCCTACTGGGCTTGTTTGCAGGGCATCATTTCTTGGGACTCTCTTGATTGGCAGAATCTCATCTTTCAAAGGTTTACCCTAAAAAAATAAGCAAAAAGCAGATTGCAAAACATTTTTTCCTATAAAAACAATAAGCAAGCAAGAACCAACGCTGTAAATCTGAAAGCACAAGGTCTGCTGAAAAAAACAATACCCCACATGCATAGGTACTTTGAAGGGTAGAGTTGCCAAACACCCCAAAGTCAAGCATGCGTTTGAGGGTAATTTTACTTGCAAAAATCAGCGGCGCACACAAAGTGCGCACCTTGCAGTTCTCAAAATTTACAACCCTTTACATTAGCAATACCCCCCACAAACTATATATTTTTGGAAAGTACATACCTCAAGCTTTCGAAGCCTACTGGGCTTGTTTGCAGCGGGTCATTTCTTCAGACTATATTGATTGTATACTCTTTACTGCAGCCGTAACATCATATTATAGGATATAGCTGAGGAATCCCATTATAAGATCAGTGCAGTGATCAATGACCAATATCAGGAATCAAGAACCTGAAATTGGTCACATTTTATCATCACATGCCATAAGTAACCAGCTGCTCCTGCTCCACCATTTCCCATCGGAACAGCAAAAACAAACAAAAAGAAAATAATATAATGGGAACACAAGATACCTAATTCCTAAAAGGGGCCTACCTACCAAAAAAAAAAATGCATTGCTCAATAATTTAGTTGAGTATGGTATACCTCAAAACAATCTTCGAGGCATAACCCGGGTTGGCTGGGACAGGTCGGGCAATAATACCGCACATCTCTTCTAATGCCACGCTTCCTACAAACCCTACAAGCTCTCTGGGGATACCGCTTTCTACCAACTTCGGGAAGCAACTTTATAAAGTGCTTCCCTACTAATCTGGCCTGGTTGTCATTGCTAGCCAGATCTGGTGCTTCCGCAGTATCCCCAAACAACAAAGCAGGGAGTAACTGCTGCTGGTATTTTATGTACGATAAATTGGAGCCTGGCACTGCTGCCTTGAAGGCAACAAAGCTGTTGTAAGTTGCCATTTGGACCAAATGAATGGCAACTTTAGTGTACCAGGCTCGAGTTTTTCGGGTGGCGTTGTAATAAGTTAATATTTGGTCCGTTTTATCAACGCCACCCATGAATTTATTATAATCGGTTATGCAACGTGGCTTTTGGGAAGGGGCTCGGGGACCACGTTGCCTTACATTCACAACTGACTCATCGTGGAGTGTTGTCAGAAGGAATACATGTTTTTTGCCCATGTATTTCATGGCCAGGACCTCATCGCTTCTTAGAGCATAAGACTCCCCCCTTTTTAATTTTTTTTCAAGTAGTGGCCTGGGCAATCCTTTGCGTTTACGGTTGATGGTGCCGCAGGCCGGGGTATCCAACCAATAAAGGGCGCGAAATAAGGGGATGCTGGTATAGAAGTTGTCCACATATAAGTGGTAACCTTTACCCAACAATGGAGTCATGAGGTCCCAAACGATCTTTCCACTTATTGACAAATCAGGGGGACAACCAGGGGGGTCCAGATAGGTGTCCTTTCCCTCATAGATTCGAAAATATTTGATGTAGCCGGTCACACTATCGCATAATTGGTAAAATTTAATCCCGTAGCGGGCACGCTTGCTAGGGATATATTGCCGAAAAACAATGCGCCCTTTGAAAAGCAGTAGTGACTCGTCAATTGATAATTTTTGGCCGGGGGTGTACACTACTGCGAAGCGATCTGACAGGCTGTTGAGCAGGGGCCGTAATTTATGCAGCCTGTCGTGACCGGGCTCACCACGGGGAATAGCAGTGGAATTGTCGTTAAAATGCAGAAACCGCAGTAAAATTTGGTAGCGGTTTCTGGACATTACGGCCGGAAATAATGGAGTTGCCAATATGGTTTGGGTATCCCAGTAGGACCAAATACTAAATTTTTTTAGGATACCCATTGCTAGAGTGAGCCCCCAAAATTTCTTTATCTCACTCAAATTTGTGGGATGCCATGCCTGAGCTCGGGCGTGCCTCTGCTGGGGGTTTTGCGCTAAGACCTGCTCGGCATAGAGATTGGTAAAGAAGACCATATCCAGTAGGATGGCTTCTGTGAGGAACAATTTGAAAAAGTCAATGACACCAAAATTTGTGGTGTCTACATTGACCCCGGGGACCGAATCAAAAGGGGGAATTTCGGGGGAAAAATTATTAGGAGGCCTCCACGCAGACGCTCCTTCACCAGCTGCAGCACTCGATGCCTCACCCTGCACTACACTCGCCTGAAGCGTGGCCTCACTTTGTGCGGTACTATCCCTTCTAAGGTGGCTACTACTGGCAGCACTGCGCGGCTGTGTGTCCTCAGTAGAGTATACACTGTCTGACTCGCTATCTGATGGGAAGTACTCGGACCCTGACTCACTAAAATCTTCCGAGTCAGACGCCATCAGGTAAGCCGCAGCTTCCTGTGCAGTGTACCGCTTACCAGCCATACCCCAATGCAAGAAAAAATCTAAAAAAAATTAAACTAAAGGCTACAACTAAAGGCTACAACTAAAGGCTACAACTAAAGGCTACTACTAAAGGCTACTACTAAAGGCTACTACTAAAGGCTACAACTAAAGGCTACAACTAAAGGCTACAACTAAAGGCTACAACTAAAGGCTACAACTAAAGGCTACAACTAAAGACAAATTACAAAAAAATACAATACAATAAAACAAAGCAAAAAAACAGACAAAAAATACAATACAATAAAACAAAGCAAAAAAACAGACAAAAATAGAAATAAAAGTTACAACCCGATGAGAAGTGGTGGAGTCAGGAGCAGCAGGTCACGGGATCCCAGCTAAGCAGAGAAGGGGCCAACGTCTCCAAAGAAGGAAGGGGCCAACAATTCACCAAAATCCAAAACACCTAAGGAAAAAAGGAAAAAGTTAAGATTAGGGAGTGTGGGTGAACTAAATGCCTGATAATAACTACCTGATCCCCCACACAGCACACAGTGACCTCCCCCTGACCCTGCCTCCATTAGGATATTGGGGTGTGGGGTGCACCCCACCCCTTTCTCTTACCGTCTCGTTGGCGGCTGTGACCGGCATCAGGAAGCCCCGGGACCCCCAGTTCTTCTCCACCATCAGCCGGTCCCACACAGTACCACCCGCCAATCGCCGCCCGCCGATCGCCACCCGCCGCCCGATCGCCGCCCGCCACCCGCCGATCGGTGGGTGGCGATCGGCGGCGGGTGGCGATCGGCGGGCGGCATGTTCCTGACGGGTCCATGCTCTTCTGCCGCTCCAGCTACAGCTGCTGCCCACCTGACGCCCACCTACCTGCTAGCCGCCGCCCGCCGATCGCCACCCGCCGCCGATCGCCACCCGCCGCCCGATCGCCACCCGCCGATCGGCGGGTGGCGATCGGCGGCGGGTGGCGATCGGCGGGTGGCGATCGGCGGGCGGCAGGTGGCGATCCATTAGGTCCCCCCCCCCCAAAAAAACCCCGATCCCACACACTCCCCCACACACTCCCTCACACACTCCCTCACACACTCCCTCACACACTCCCTCACACACTCCCTCACACACGCACACACAGCCACTCCTGGATCCATGCTCTTCTGCCGCTCCAGCTACAGCTGCTGCCCACCTGACGCCCACCTACCTGCTAGCCGCCGCCCGCCGATCGCCACCCGCCGCCGATCGC
Organism: Gastrophryne carolinensis; assembly: GCA_027917425.1. Classification (NCBI taxonomy): domain Eukaryota; kingdom Metazoa; phylum Chordata; class Amphibia; order Anura; family Microhylidae; genus Gastrophryne; species Gastrophryne carolinensis. Next base: position 11,710 of record JAQIHN010000884.1, read on the forward strand.
CACCCGCCGCCCGATCGCCACCCGCCACCCGCCGATCGGCGGGTGGCGATCGGCGGCGGGTGGCGATCGGCGGGTGGCGATCGGCGGGCGGCAGGTGGCGATCCATTAGGTCCCCCCCCCCAAAAAAAACCCCGATCCCACACACTCCCCCACACACTCCCTCACACACTCCCTCACACACTCCCTCACACACTCCCTCACACACTCCCTCACACACTCCCTCACACACTCCCTCACACACGCACACACAGCCACTCCTGGATCCATGCTCTTCTGCCGCTCCAGCTACAGCTGCTGCCCACCTGACGCCCACCTACCTGCTAGCCGCCGCCCGCCGATCGCCACCCGCCGATCGCCACCCGCCGCCGATCGCCACCCGCCGCCCGATCGCCGCCCGCCACCCGCCGATCGGCGGGTGGCGATCGGCGGGTGGCGATCGGCGGGCGGCAGGTGGCGATCCATTAGGTCCCCCCCCCAAAAAAAAACCCCGATCCCACACACTCCCCCACACACTCCCTCACACACTCCCTCACACACTCCCTCACACACTCCCTCACACACTCCCTCACACACGCACACACAGCCACTCCTAGATCCATGCTCTTCTGCCGCTCCAGCTACAGCTGCTGCCCACCTGACGCCCACCTACCTGCTAGCCGCCGATCGCCACCCGCCGATCGCCACCCGCCGCCCGATCGCCGCCCGCCACCCGCCGATCGGCGGGTGGGGATCGGCGGCGGGTGGCGATCGGCGGGTGGCGATCGGCGGGCGGCGATCCATTAGGTCCCCCCCCCCCAAAAAAACCCCGATCCCACACACTCCCCCACACACTCCCTCACACACTCCCTCACACACTCCCTCACACCCCCAGACACACGCACACACAGCCACTCCTGGATCCATGCTCCAGCTACAGCTGCTGCCCACCTGACGCCCACCTACCTGCTAGCCGCCGCCCGCCGATCGCCACCCGCCGATCGCCACCCGCCGCCCGATCGCCGCCCGCCACCCGCCGATCGGCGGGTGGCGATCGGCGGGTGGCGATCGGCGGGTGGCGATCGGCGGGTGGCGATCGGCGGCTAGCAGGTAGGTGGGCGTCAGGTGGGCAGCACCGATCGCCACCCGCCGATCGCCACCCGCCGCCCGATCGCCGCCCGCCACCCGCCGATCGGCGGGTGGCGATCGGCGGCGATCGGCGGCGGGTGGCGATCGGCGGGTGGCGATCGGCGGGTGGCGATCCATTTGGTCCCCCCCCCCCAAAAAAAAACCCCGATCCCACACACTCCCTCACACACTCCCTCACACACTCCCTCACACCCCCAGACACACGCACACACAGCCACTTACCTCCAAGCCAACAAGAAACAGGAGAAGAGAAGACCGCCAGAAGTTTATATAGAGGAGGCGCCGGCTGATGACAGCAGCCGTGCGCCCTCCTCTGATTGGCTCCAGCGACGATCCTGTTGCCGGGGTGAGCTCAGGGTCACCTCCAGGTGACCCCCCCATGACCCTGCTACAACGTCAAGGCGGTATCCGGGCAGATTTCAAGCAGCGATCATCAGGAGGTGAGTGAATGTCAAGCCCGTAGCACCTACGTGCTTGGCACTTAACGCCCAGCCAAGCCAGCACGTAGGTGTTACGGGCTTGGCAACCAAAGGGTTAAGGTGGGTGGGCAGCACTGAACTGTTTAACAAGGTAGCGTAGGTTAGATAGCATTGAATAATACAATCAGAATTACTGTAAGTGGGCACCAGAAGATTGTACAATCAGATTAGACAGTAATCTGGCATCATGGAGAAGTATTTTTTGCCATGGAGAAGTACGTAATTGGGTAATCTCACTTATCAGGCAGTACAATGTCATGGCTCTTCCTATTGCTCTCCACAGGCCTTTTCGCTGTATGAAGATGAGATCAGTGACTCCAAGGCGCAACTGGCGGCCATCATCCTAATTATTGGGACCTTCGAAAAGATGAAATGTTTCAGTGAGGAGAATCATGAGCCATTGAGGACACAGAGCGCTCTCGCTGCTTCCAAACTCCTGAAGAAGCCGGATCAGTGCAGAGCTGTGAGCACGTCGGCACATCTCTTCTGGTCTGGACGGAACACAGACAACAATGGTGGGGAGGTGAGCACGATTATTGTGGGGCTGATATTTACCCTGCAAAATAGAATGCCTTTGCTTTACAACTAATGGACCATGCAAGAGGCGGCATCAACTTACAATATAGGATTAGAAGAAGGCTTTTTACAACACGCACAATTAAGGTGAACTTTTTGTGTGCTGTTACAGAATCCTCTTAGAGAGGAAGTCCAAGCTTTTTGTAACCCCCTCCCCCTGTGCCAAGCAGATTTGACTGTTGCAATAAAAAAACTTGCCTGATCGCCGCAATCTTCCCATGATGCCGACAGGGAGCCAGATCTCTGCATGGCAACCATGCACTTCAAAGGACTGTAAACTCAACAGCAATAATTAACGAACAAGCTGCTCACCTAATGCCTCTCTTATTGGCCTCTCCCTCATTTCCTGTAGCATAGGGTAGAAGCAATTACAGGGATCTAAAGTTTGCCCCTCCTTTCAATGCCATTGCTCCAGGACCATGAGATAGTGGTCTAGCAGCCACTCTGTCCCTTGGAGCTCTCACAGACGCTGTCTTATTTCACTTCTTGTGCCATATTATAGCTAATCGCTGGTTATTGATATTTTACTTCCATATACCCTATTTAAAAATAAAAATGCCACACAGTATAAAATGTATAAAAGTATAATAGTCTAAAAAGTAGATGGTCGAAGATACTTGCCACTTTCAGGTTACAGCGCTTCCATTATTATGCACTGTAGGGCGTCCTGAGCTTCCCCCTCTCTGCTTGTGACCACTGATTTGTATATATCTGTGTGACCGCCCTCTTATAATTGGGGGTGTGGTTGTAATCATAATTGGCCAGTCACATCAAAATATAGCTTTGACCGCTGCTATCATTTAAAGTAATTTCTTATGAACTAGTAGGGTTTTCCTGACCTTTTCTTAGTTGCATTTTACAGCAAATGTCATGGTCTGTAACTTTCTTAAAAGAAATCAAAGAGATCTCATTGTTGAAAAGTATCAGTCAGGAGAGGGGTACAAAATCGTTTCCAATGCATTAAATATACCGGGGAACACAGTGAAGGCTGCCCTAAAGAAGTAAATAAAGTTTGAGACAACAGGGCCATTACCCACCCCTGGATATCCCTAAAAATGGATGGAAAGTCGAGAAGAAAATTGGTGCAAAAGGCTGCCAAGAAGCAATGTGAAATGTGCTGCAGGAATTTCTGTCAAGTACTGGCCGAGTACTGCATGTGACAACAATCTCCAGTAATCTTCATATGTCTGGTTGTGGGGCAGGGTGACAAGACTGAAGCATTCTCCTACAAAGAGGAACAAGCACAGCTATGCTATGCCACAAACTACATCAGGTCTGCTAAAAGCAAATGGTCTGTTCGATGCTAAGCTAAAACTGTGCATCACCAAAAGAACACCATATTCACAGTGACACACGGGGGTCAATTCAAAGCTAAGGGAGAATTTTCACTCCTTTTTTTTTAGGAGATAAATAATTGGCATTCATTGTCTACCGGGTGTAAATTTTCACCTTGCTTTGAATCGGCCCCAAGGTAGACAATGAAAGTCAATGGCATTTTTCGCTCCTAAAAGGAGTGAGAATTCTCAAATGTCTCTGAATCAACCCCATGGTGGAGGCAGCATTATGCTTTGGGTTGATTTTCTGCAGATGGAACTGGGCCTTTATAGAAGGTGGGGGAACAGTTCCAAACATCAGTCTGTTTCAGAACTAAACCTTCAGGCCTCTGCTAAAAAGCAAGACAACCACCCAAAGCCCATACAACTATTGTTCTTCAACAAAAGATTTGCTTCACCCAAAGGAGGTCACATTTTCCCTATATCCAGTCCAGGTCGTCCCAGAAGTAATGACATGTGGGTATTCCGCCCCCAGGGGGTGCTCGACTGCAAGATCAAAAGCCATCGCTCCTCTCGGCCCCCTATAAAAGCAGGTGTCTCTATGATTTCCCAGTTTTCATCTTGCAGCCTGGCTGCTGCGGACCCTATTACCACTGATCCCGTGGACCCACTATTGCCTCCCAGCCACGGCTGTTGGGACTGTGACGGTAGGGAGAACGCTGGGGATCAGGCGTTTTGGCAGAGCTAGGCTCTGGGCCGCAGACCCTATCTAAAGGGTAGCCAGCCATAGGCTGATGGTGAGTCTATAAGGGGGGGGAGGAACCACTTACTGCCCTCTGACTTATTCCCTCTTGTCCCAAAAGCTTTATTGCGGGGTGTGTTTGTGGTGATTTTGTCACTGTGTTTTATTTTTACTTGCGCATACGTACCTCCCTCGCTCCTTCGAGTCTTCTCGAGGCCGGTGCGCACGGTTGGGCGGGGGCCCCGCTGTGGGCCGCCCTGCGGCAGTCTTGTGGGGGCTTCTTGGAGGAAGGCCTCTATCTTGGGCTGTGAGGAGGCGGGCGATCCTGTTCGCGCCATCAGGCGGGGGCCGGGGCCGCATTATGACGCTTTTCGCGTCACTGCCGTGCGGCCCGCCCGTCAAGGAACGCCCTGAGCTACTGACTCTGCATCATTTTGTGACTGCCTCTCCTGCCTCGCTGCCTGGGACCCCTCTGGTGTGGCTACGCTGTTGGTGTCGGGCTCATTGATAAGATTGTGGGTTGTGGTTCCTCCCGTTTCCCCCCCTCTCCCTTTTATTAAGAGGGATCACAAAAAGAGGGAATATATAGGAGGGCTAAATTGGTTTGGGCCGTCAGGGCCTTGTAACCTGCATAAAAATTTTCTGCTAATCACCATAATGGAGGCTTCTGGGGATAGTGAGCTAGGGGCCCCATCTGGGCAGGTGAAGCTCTGCCCCATGTGCAGTGCAAGTCCTCTGGGTGGATTCAGCACTGTTTGTACCAGTTGCGCCAGGAGCGTCATTTTGGAGCATGATCGGGCGGGCGTATCTGTCCCTAGCCCTTTATTGCCTGTGGCCTCTCCAGATCCCCCGCTGCTGCACTCAGCCCCCAGCGAGGGGGAAGCCAGCAGGGGGTCCCAAGTTGATTTGGCGTTCCGGGTGGCCAGCCTCAAGAGACAGATCTCGCGAACGGCTCCTAAGAAGGCCACAAGTTAGAAGCGGCACATTGAGCCCGTTTACTCGGATAATAATGATGATGATGATTTTGGAGGTCTGGTCTCCGTGGAGGAAGGCGAGTTGCAGGAGGACTCCATTTCCACAGTGGATTATCCTGCTGGCTATGACAGCGGGCCTGGTTCTTCCTCAGATGAGGATACGTGGCTCCCTGATGATACGGAGAAGTTGCTTGCTTCAGTTTTTGAGACGTTGCACATTGTCCCTCCAAGAGCGGCTAAGAGGAAGCAGGGTGATTTTGTTTCGGCGAGGCGAGTCTTTCCTGAGCAGGCCCATTTTTCTAATATGATTTTCAAGGAATGGGAAAGGCCTAACAAGCTACCCTCGGTGCCTAAGGGCCTGGACAGGCGGTATCCTTTTCCTGAGGAGCTAGTCCGCTTATGATCCCATCCCCCCGAGGTGGATTCCCCTGTGTCGGGATTGTCCAACACTATGGTTATGCCTTCACCCGATACCGCTTCCTTACATGATCCAGCTGACAGGAGCATGGATCAGCTGGTCTGTCATGCCTTCACCTTTGCTGGTGCTTGGTTTCGCCCTGTGTGTGCCGTGGCTATTGTCTCCTTAGCCATCATAAAGAAGGTGAGACGTCTTGTGGATATTGCTAAGTCTCGCAAGCGGGCGGAGGAGTATAAAGACCTCAAGGCTTGCATGTATTTTATTGCCTTCGTTGTTTCTGCCATGGACGATGGTGTCCGGCTCGTGCCAGGGTTTCGGCCCTGCTTGTTGCACTTTGCCGCTCGCTCTGGTTGCGGCAATGGTTGGCTGATTCCGCGGCCAAGAAGCCGCTCACTAGTATCCCCTTCTTGGGGCACAGGTTGTTCAGGGAGCGTCTGGACCTCCTGGTCAAGGATGGTAGACTCCCTCAGCGACGGAAGCCTGCGCGGCCCTTTTGGAGTTCTTCTGTCTATCGCTCCCTTCGAGGAGGAAGAGGCCCTTCATTTTCAGGTGGCCGCAGAGATTCCTGGGGACGAGGTAGGTCCCTCAGCCAATCCCACCTGGGGATCCAAGTCCAAGCCCCCCCATCCGGGTGGGGGGACTGCGTCTGCTATTTGCTCATATCTGGAGACAGCACGTCTCGGATCGGTGGATTCAGGAGGTGGTGTCCTCCGGTTACAAAATAGAGCTGGCAATCAGACCGCCCTCAAGATTTCTTCAGTCTCGAATATCCCAGAACCCATTGAAGGCACAGGGCCTGAGAATGGCCGTGCAACACCTCCTGCGGTTAGGGGTGATTTGCCCTGTACCTCGTCAGGAACCGGGTCAAGGCTTCTACTCCAATCTGTTCACGGTTCCCAAGAAGGATGGAACGCTGAGGCCTGTCCTGGACCTGAATGGTCTCAACAGGTTTGTCAGAGTCAGATATTTCCGCATGAAAACCTTACAGTCTGCGGTGAGCTCGCTTTGGCCCGGTGACTTCCTTACCACAGTGGACATCCCAATATTCCAGGGACATCAGAGGTTCCTGAGGTTTGCTCTGGAGGATCAGCATTACCAGTTTGTGGCTTTGCCATTCGGGATATCCTCAGCCCCCCGGGTTTTCACCAAGGTGCTGGCGGGCATCATGGCTTTTCTGAGGAATCAGGGCATTCGTGTGCTTCCTTATCTGGACGATTTACTGATTGTGACTCAGTCCCTTCAGCAGGCCAAAAGCGACACCCGGACGGGGTTATCCACTCTCGAGGATTTCGGATGGGTAGTCCATTACCCCAAGTCTTCGATCACTCCCTCAATGGTGAGGTCCTGCCTGGGCATGACGTTAGACACCTCTCAGGTCAAGGTATTCCTGCCACAGCAGAAGGTGGTGGGCCTCCAGACGCAGGTGCAGGCCTTGCTGTCTTGTCAGCGGCCATCGATCCGTCTGGGGATGAAGCTGGTGGGCCTAATGGTGTCATGCTTCGAGGCGGTGCCCTTCACCCAATTCCACACGAGACCTCTTCAATGGAACCTGTTGACCGGCTGGGAGCAGATGAAGGAGTCGCTGGACCAGGAATTTTCACTGCCCCCCCTGGCCAGACAGTCCCTCTTGTGGTGGCTGGACTCCAGAAACCTGTTGGTGGGCAAGTCCTTTCTGACTCCCCGGTGGGAGATAGTTACCATGGATGCCAGTCTGACCAGCTGGGGAGGCGTTTGGCAGACGCAGAAGATCCAGGGTCACTTGCCCATAAATCTCCTGGAGCTGAGAGCGATCCGGTTGGTGCTTCTTCACTTGACTCCCCATTTAAGGGGTCGTGCGATCCAGGTTCGCTCGGACAATCAGGCGGCTGATGCCTACATCAATCATCAGGACGGGACTCGGAGCAAGCGAGCCTTCAAGGAGGTGACCCAGATTCTGACTTGGGCAGAGGAGAATGTTCCCTGCATCTCGGCGGTTCACATCCCCGGGGTAGAAAACCAGGAGGCAGACTCCCTGAGCAGGAGGGCCTCGCGTCTGAGGGAATGGTCTCTCAGCAACCAGATCTTTTACGCTCTGTGTCTCCGCTGGGGTCAGCTGGACGTGGACCTGTTTGTGTCCAGACACAATCACAAGCTCCCAAGGTTCGTCTCCCTGTCAAGAGATCCTCTGGCCTTAGCCACAGATGCTCTGGCCATTCCTTGTATGGAGTTCAGGCTCCTTTATGCATTCCCTCCGTTTCCACTCCTGGGACGAGTGCTGCGCAAGATAGTCCAGGAAGGGGTTCCAACCATTTTAGTGGCTCCTCGCTGGCCGAGGAGGAGTTGGTTTGCGGACATAGTTCAGATGTCAGTGGATCGCTACATCATGCCCGGCGACCCAGGGCTTCTTACACAGGGGTCGCTGCAGTACCCCAATTTACAGACGCTGGCTTTAAAGGCCTGCCTATTGAAACCTCAATCCTGATCGAAAAGGGGCTTTCAGCCACTGTTCATACCATGATTTAGGCACGGAAGAAGTCTTCTTCCATGATATATTACAGAGTTTGGCATGCCTACATTGCTTGGTGTGCATCCAAGAGTCTCCCTTGTTGCACATTCTCCATCTCTAGGATCTTGGAGTTTTTACAACACGGTTTTGACTTGGGTCACCAGCTGAGCACCCTCAAGGGCCAGGTTTCTGCCTTGGCCATCTTTTTCCAGAGATCCTTTGCCAATCATAAATTGATCAGGACTTTTTCCAGGGAGTCACCCATGTACGTCCACCGCGTAAGCCTGTATTACCTGTGTGGGACTTGAATTTGGTACTTTCTGCTCTCAAGGGTCCTCCCTTTGAGCCTTTGTGCGATGCTGCATTGCCTATTTTGACCCTCAAGGTGGTCTTTTTGGTAGCGATCGCTTCGGTGCGTCTTGTGTCAGAGATGGCCGCGCTTTGTATGAAGCCTCCTTATTTTGAGCTTTAAACCTGATTTTTTTTGCCTAAGGTCGTTTCTCCCTTTCATCTTAATGAGGAAGTCGTCTTGCCTTCCTTGTGTCCAGCACCGACTAATTCTAAGGAAAGGACCCTCCACACCCTTGGATGTGGTCAGAGCCATTAAGTATTACCTGGTTGCGACTGAATCCTTCAGGAAATCGGATTTGCTCTTTGTCCTAACAGAAGGTTCTAGGAAGGGCTTGCCACCAGCCAAGTCCACTCTTAGTAAGTGGATCGGACAGGCGGTGGTGCAAGCATATTCTGCCAAGGGGAAGGAATCCCCTTTTCAGATCACAGCTCATTCTACCAGAGCTATTGGTGCCTTTGGGCTTTTCAGCACCAGGCATCTGTTGAACAAGTTTGTAAGGCCACCACTTGGTCTTCAGGTCATACCTTTACCAAGTTTTTACAAGGTTGGTGTTAGGGCCTCAGTCTTTGGCCGAAAGGTGCTTCAGGCGGTAGTGAAATGAACTACATGCTGTTTCGCACTGGGGATCCCGCCCTAATGGACACTGCTTTTGGATGTCCCACATGTCATTACTTCTGGGACGACCTGGACTGGATATAGGGAAGAATACAATAATGTGAAACTCACCTGTAGAATTGTTTTTGAATATATCCAGTCCAGCTCGTCCCACCCCGCCCTTGTTTCATTATCTCTTGTTTGCCTGTTATGGTGATACCATTTTTATATTGGACCGTTCTTAAGTTTTTTGTTGGAGAGAGTACATGCTGAAGCTATGTGAAGTAACATGGTTTCTTGGCCTCCCGGCCTGTCTCTTTTTCTTACTGCTTTTTAACCACTGGGAAATCATAGTGAGACACCTGCTTTTATAGGAGGCCTGGAGGAGCGACAGCTTTTGATCTTGCAGTCGAGCGCCCCCTGGGGGTGGAATACCCACATGTCATTATTTCCGGGATGACCTGGACTGGATATATTCAAAAACAATTATACAGGTGAGTTTCACAGAATTGTATTTTTTGGAATGGCTCAGCCAGTACACAGTAGATGATGGC
>JAQIHN010000885.1:0-21204 GCA_027917425.1 Gastrophryne carolinensis
CCCTCCCGCATTATTGCCCGTGCCCCTCACAGACTCAGTCCACGGACACCGTCAGCTTCTCCCCTCGCTCCCTCCCGTAACTCGGGGGGGAAAAGAAAGGGGGAGGGTGTGTGTGTGGCAGCCCCTAGTGCCCATTCGCCATTAGACCTTGTTCCTTTAATCAGGGGGTCAGTGTCGCGCCTCACTGTACAGTGCGAGCTGTCTTTCTTACTATCAGTCTGCCTCGGCAGATTCATTCCAGCGTGTCCGCATTAGATGTTACTTATTCTCCGCTGCTGCACTTGCCGTCAGTTGGAGCTTCGCGCTCTTTGGGGGAGGCGGAGACTCGGCATGACGCGTCTCGCATCACAGCCTGACCTGGCCCTCCCCTCGAGGTTGGCTGGCGCCATTTTCTCTTTCTTCGCGCGTGGTGTGGCTCGTCTCCTCCCTCGGTCATGTAAGTGCCCTCCGGGGCGGTATGGTTTCTAGGTTTTTCAAACAGAGCATGGCACTGACTCCACTCCCCTTGTCCCATTATGTCTTTCAGAAGCCAAGACTTCGTTACCGGCCCCAGCCTAACATATATTACAACGGGTCCTCTTTACAAATTCTCCCACATTACTAGCGGGTTTTTTGGGGCATCCAGGGTTGCTTATTGCATAATTCCCTGCGTTATACTGCATAAAAATCATGGAGGCATTTCAGGATTATGGAACCGGGGTCCCTCCGGGACGTGGCCAGCCCCTGGCTGAGGCTGACAGGGCACAGGTCTGCGGACAGTGTGCAGCACAGGCAGGTTTGCTAAGAGGAACCTCCCTTCCTCACCCCCGTCTCCCCGCTCCCAAATATCACTCATGACGAGTCCCACTCCAGCGGGGATGACCTGCAAGAGGTGCCGCGAGCGTTGCCCACGGCGGAGCAGGTGCTTTCTGGATTGGCGGAGCGTATGGTAAAAAGCGGTCCCTGACACCTCCAGGCTCTCCGGTTCCTGACGATACCGATGATTCTGCTGATATGCAGAACCCTGACCCTTCTGAGGAAGGTGAGCTATTCTCAGACTCGGGCTCCTCCCATGGGATGCCCGCGGGCCGTGATGAATCTGAGCCTGGTTCCTGGGGTCTGTGTGACACGGATGAAATCCTGATCAAGATTTTTGAGGTTTTGTCAATCTCTCCTCCTGGGGAGACCCCCAAGCCTAAGAGGGAGAGTTTCCATACAGCGTCGCCACGCTTGGAGTTCCTAGAACAGGAACATTTCCAGAATATTATATCCCAGGAGTGGGAATCACCTTGTAAGCTTAAAGGGATTCCTGGGGCCTGGGAATGGAAGTACCCTTTTCCCCCCGATGTGGTCAATTTATGGTCAGCCCCCCTGGTGGTGGACGCACCGGTTACAGGGGTCACAAACCCCCCTTTTATGACTGCTCCCTTTTACCGTACCCTTCGGGATGCTGGGGACCGGTGCATTGACAGACTGGCCTCACACGCCTTCTCGTGTGCTGGGACGGCCCTGCGCCCGGTTTGTGCGGTGGCCGCCAGAACCCTTGTCAGAAAGATACTGGATCACCGCCCTGAGGACCTACCTTGGGGGGTGTTTAGTGCGCTATCAAACTGCGAAGCCTTTGTGAAGTTTATTCTATCGGCACTGGATGACACCATTAAGATGTGTGCTAGGAACTCAGCACTTGCGGTAGCCATTCGCTGCCTGGTCTGGCTGCGACAGTGGGGCGCTGATGGAGCTACAAAAAAGGCTCTCACTTGCCTTCCATTCAGAGGATGGCGGTTATTCGGGGCCCGCTTAGACCTTTTTGGCAAAAAGGCTATAGCACCCTTCCACAGAAGGCCGCTCCGGCCTCCACGAGGCAGGGTCACCCCTCCACCTCCCTACGTTAGTGTCAAACGTGAATCTGAGGTGTGTTTCCAGCTGTTCGGCGTGGATTTCCAACATGGCGCGGGCAGGCAGCGCCCTGGGCCTTCTGGCAGGACCAAGTCCAAATCTGCCAAAACCTCGCAAGCATGAAGGGGCGCCCTCGCCCGTCTGGGCGAGGGGATGACTGCACAGCTGTCTCACATCCAGGAATATGCCTCCTCCTTCTGGTGGTCTGGGATGTAACCCACCTGGGCTCAGGATGGGTTCTTGCTGGACAGTCCCCCCTCAGTTTTTGTCAGTGTTTTTAGTCCCTGCCTTCCCTTCTGAAACTGGCGGACTGCCGGACTGGGCCTGCAGTGTTGGGCGCACTTGTCGATTGCCTTAACGGTATGGGGCTATGGCCTCTATAATTTTTCTATCCTCCCCCCTCATCAGTATGAGGTAGTCTGGACCCCGTGGGCCTATGGCAGGCTTAGCAATTCTTTCTTCACAGGTAGTCCATATATGACAACTCTTAGGTCACGGGCCCCCTGCGCTGGGGGGGCTTTCGGTCTCTTGCGAAGCTCTAGATCTTCTTAAGTCTCCCTGGGGTCTGCTGGACGCCAAGACTATTTCTAGATAGTGTCGCAGGATCAACCCTGCGGGTTGAGGCACTATTGGGGCCTCTCTTTCATGCCCAGGCTACTAGTCTGGCGTGACTGGGGACACGCCTGAGATGGGGCTTCTGAGTTGGGACCTACCGGGTCGTCTTCCTTACTCCCTAGCCTCTGCATCAGACAAAGCGGGTCGGTTGGCCGACAGTGTCCCCTGGAAGCTACTGGATGGCTGCTCAACCACCTCATCCCCTCACGGTCACTTATCCACTATCCCCCGTTCCTGGGAAATCGGTTCAGGCTTGCAGCCTTCTTCTCTGGCATTAGGGGACCCCTGCTTACGGGGGCTCTGCCCCCCTTTACTGGCGCCTTTCCTTCAGCAGGCGGGATGGCAGCTGGTGGGCCAGTTTGTGGCACATCAAGATGATGTAATTTATATACCGAGCCCTCTGGCTCTTCGCCGCAGTAGGGTACTAAACCTACATATATTCCAGCACCCCGGTGCTTGGCCTGTGCTCATGCCTTCTTGGTAAGGTGGTTCCTCTGGAGCTCCCCATATGCAAGGCCCCCGTCGGGGGGGGCACTCCCCTTCCTTACCAGCATCTCCTAGAGTATGGTCACCCGGGGTACCAAGTCTCGCAGGTTTGGCAGGGGAAAGGAAAATTCCTTCCACAACCCCCGTGGTTCTAGGTTGGGCCCCTTAGAGGGTCCATCTTACCTGCTGGGCTTGTTGAAAAGGTGGGCCCCGTTGGCTCTATATGGCGGGCCTTCTCCTCCATCAGGATCGCTCGGTTTATGGGGGACTCCTGGTCTGTTGAATGACAATGGCCTGTTCTTAATGCTGGTCTAAAGATAGTGACAGGTTGCTACCTCTGGAGGGTCCCTGTTCCTGTCTTGGGCGGGAGTCTACTCCCCCTGCTTCTCAGCGGTATTCGCTTCAATGGATGCCCTTAGCGGCAGGTTATGCTATCCCGGTGCTGCCCGGGGAGCCTAGCGTGGCTCTGAGGGGTCTCCCTCCTGACACAGAGCCTCTGCCCTTGTTCCTACTGTCCCAGAACATTGACTCCGGTCAGGGGGCCTGAGTATTTAGGCATAGCCTTGTTATCTCATATGCCTTCTCTTCATCACCCTAATGTTGGGTTCTGCGCACGATTGGCCTGATAGAGAGTCCCATGGGATCTATGACCTAGGCGGCCCTGGGAGTTATGGTTCGCAGACGCCTATGCTGAAGGCTGCTGAATTGTGATATCTCTGTTAGGGTGCGGTTCTGCCCTTATCAGGTCTCTCCCTGTTTCCAATATAAGGTCTCCCGTCTGGGGATTGACTGCTGATTCATTCGCCCCTTGGGGACGGGCCTCATCTTCTGGGTGACTTAGTATGAGAGGGGGTTGGGAGCTAGCTCCCCAGCTTCCCCTTACTCCGGCTATAACGGCTTGGTGGTATCCCATATTGATTGGCATGGGCCTTAGTCTCTTCCCTGCTAGACGTTCTCGGTTCCCAGGGCTTTTAAAGTCATTACAGCGTAAGTTGGGGTTGGCTCCCCATCTGGGGACTCGGAAGGTGTGGGTCTGTCTTGGCCTTCCTGCAGGAGTCTGGTTCTGTCACCCTTGTAGGGAATTATCTTGGGGATTGCTTAGCTGCACCTCCCCAGTAGTTCCATAAGTCCCTGTGGGGTTCAATGTTCATTCTTTTACCCTGCGGACTTCTTGGGGACCCTGCCTGGATGCTGTCTCAGCTGCCCTGTAGTCCAGCCCGCTTCTCTGGGGCCTCCTGACTCCGTCAGACATGTGCCTGAAAAGATGGATCTGGGTGATTAACCCTGACTCGATGTATACATATATATACATGTACAGATATATACGGCTACAGGTACCCCATGCCTGGGGGTGTTCCTTTTACGCTGGGCTTCTGGTCCAGGTGGTCTGTTGGACCCTTGATTCAGCCCCTTAGTATAGCCTTGGGCTGATTATTATTAATACTAATATGAGGGCCTTCATTCCTCTACAGGTTTTTGCACTTCTCCCCATGCCGGCCTTCTTGGCATTTAGGGGGACTGTTGTTCTTGGAGTCTACAGGCGCCTCCTTAGGTATGCGCCTGATATCTATTCCAGCACCATTGCGCCTTTGGATCGATCCTTCTGGATGCTCCCTGATCCTGAGGAAGCCTTGGCTTCCTGATAATTAAGAGTCTGTATTCCCGCCTTGGTTGGGTGACCTGTTTTTGTTCCCTTTTGGGGGTGTTACAAGAGTTGCTACAAGGCTTCCTTGCCTGTGAGCTGGTTGGGTCACTACACTGACCTATGTCCTTCAGGGGAGTGATTCTTCCCCTTTACTGTTTACTCCGTTATCATGGGTGCTTGGGTATCACTGGCCCTTCAGCACCAGGGTTTTTTCTCTGTTAGTTCAATTACTTGACTTATGGCCTGTCTCTGTTCATACCTTCTGGTTCTGTTATGAGACTGACGTTAGAGCCCTTGCTCATGTCATGCCTGTTGCAAGTTCTGCAGGTGACAGCGCCTTTACTGTCCGCTGTGCCTTGCCTTTTTCTGGGGATCCCACCCTGCTTATGGACACTGCTATTGGATGTCCCACATGTTATGACTATTCGGGAGCAGGACGTGCTGTATGCTTAGAATAATACAACGCTGTGAAGTACTCACCTGTAGAGTTGGTATTATACGCATACAGCACGTCCTGTTCCACCCCACCCTGGTTTCACTAATTCTGGATCCCCTGTATGGTGATTGTTATCAAGATATTGCTACCAGTTATTCTGGGTGGTTGGTTCCTCCTGGCTTCTCTTCTCACTGCTTTTCAATGCTGGGGATTTGTGGGAGGTCCTTCGGTATATGTAGGGCTGGGAGGAGCTTGTTGTCTGCAGTGCACGGCGCCTGAGGCGGAGGACTACCCACATGTTATGACTATTCGGGAGCAGGACGTGTTGTATGCGTATAATACCAACTCTACAGGTGACTTCAGAGTTGTATTTTTCCTTCCTCAACAGAAGGTCGTCATCCCTCCATCAGGCAGGGAATGCAGCTGGTGGGCCTGATGGTGCCGTGCTTCGAGGCGGTCCGTCATGCTCAGTTCCACATGAGACCTCTGCAACTCCACCTCTTGTCAGTATGGAACAAGGATCCCGCGTCCCTGGACCAGGTCCTTGTGCTTTCCCCCCTATTCAGGCGGTCCCTCTCGTGGTGGCTGGACTTCTGGAACCTGTTGGGGGGCAGATCTATTCTGGCCCCCTGCTGGGAGACGGTCACCACGAATGCCAGTCTGATGGGTTGGGGGGGGGGGGGGGTTTCTGGGAGTGCCTGCAGTTCCAAGGGAGGTGGGGCCCTCAGGAGGCCCACACACCTATCAACATTCTGGAACTGCGGGCGATCAGGTTAGTTCTGGCCCAGTTGACTACTCGCCTTCGGGGCCTGCCTGTTAAGGTGCGCTCGGACAACCAGACGACGGTTGCCTACATCAATCATCAGGGAGGGACCCGGAGCAAGGGGGCCCTCCAGGAAGTGTCTCTGATCCTGACCTGGGAGGAGACCAATGTTCCCTGCATATCAGCTGTGTACATCCCGGGGGTGGAAAACCTCCAGGGTGTTCCAATCTCTCCAGTCCCATCACAATCACATGCTACCCGCCTTTGTCTCCCTGTCCCAGGATCCCCTGGCCTTGACCACGGATGCTCTAGCAATGTCATGGCAGGACTTTCAGCTTCTGTATGTCTTCCCTCCATTCCCCCTGCTGGGCAGGGTGCTACGCAAGATTGCTCTGGAAGGGGCACCAGCAATTCTGGTGGCACCCAGGTGGCTTAGAAGAGTGTGGTTCGCAGACGTGGTGCAGCTGGCAGGAGATCAGTACGCTCTGCCTCTGGTGCCAGATCTGCTCACCCAGGGCTCTCTACGCCATCCCAATTTACAAACTCTGGCTTTGACGGCCTGGCTGCTGAAACCTCCATCTTGATGGAGAAAGGGCTGACTTCTGTTGTTGATACCATGATTAAGGCTAGGAAGAAGTCGTCTTCTTCCATTTATTACAGGGTTTGGCGTGCCTACCTTGACTGGTGTGAGTCTAAGTCTCTTCCCTGTCGTGACTTCTCTCCCCAGGATTCTGGAGTTCCTACAGCATGGGTTGGAGATGGGGCTCCAACTTAGTACTCTAAAAGGTCAGGTTTCTGCCCTGTCTGTTTTCTTCCAGAAGTCCTTTGCTCAGCACTCTGATCAGGGGGTGACTCATTTGCGTCCCCCACGTAAGACTATGGTGCCTGTTTGGGATTTGAACCTGGTTTTGTCAGCCTTGCAGGGTGCTCCTTTTGAACCTGTGCAGGATGCGTCCCTGGCCATCCTTACTTTCAAGGTTGTATTTCTGGTGGCTATCACTTCCGTTAGGCGTGTGTCTGAGTTGGCGCTGCTCTCCATTCAGTCCCCCTACTATGAGACACACCAGGACAAGGTGGTGTTTCGTTTCAAGCCAGATTTTCTGCCTAAGGTAGTGTCTGCCTTTCATTTGAATCAGGACATTGTTCTCCCTTCATTGTGCCCTAATCCTAGTAATGCTAAGGAGAGGGTCTTGCATTCTTTGCATGTAGTTAGGTGTCTGAAGTACTATCTGGTGAGTACTGCACCTTTCAGAAAAACTGATGCTCTTTTTGTGGTCCCTTCTAGTCCTAGGAAGGGTTTGGCTCCTGCCAAGTCTACTATTGGCAAATGGATCCGTCAGGCTGTGATTCAGGCTTATTCTGCTAAGGGGAAGAATCCTCCCTTCCGCCTTACTGCTCATTCTACTCGTGCTATTGGTGCTTCTTGGGCTTTTCAGCACCAGGCTTCTGTTGAACAAGTTTGCAAGGCCGCTACTTGGTCTTCTGTTCATACCTTTTCAAAGTTTTACAAGGTTGATGTTAGGGCCTCAGCTGATGCTGCTTTTGGCCGGAAGGTTTTGCAGGCGGCAGCGGTCTAAACTGTCTGCTGTTAGCCTTGGGGATCCCACCCTACTTTATGGACACTGCTATTGGATGTCCCAAGTGTAAGTATTCTCTCTGGAGCAGGACGTACTGTATACTAAGAATAATACAGTTCTGTGATTACTCACCTGTAGAATTGGTATTATAAGTATACAGTACGTCCTGCTCCAACCCACCCTTGGTTTTTGCATTATCTTGGATCCCCTCTATGGTGATTGTTATCATTGTTATAGTTGATAGTTTGGGTTGTTTAATTTTCACGGCTTCTCGTTAACTGCTTTTCAATGCTGGGGATTTGAGGGGCCGGGAGGAGCCTGTTTTCGATTTCTCTGCAGTCCAGCGCCATCTGGCGGAGTAATACCCAAGTGTAAGTATTCTATTTGGAGCAGGACGTACTGTATACTCATAATACCAATTCTACAGGTGAGTAATCACAGAATTGTAATATTTATTATATTATAGATTTTGTTCAACTCTATAGTTCAGGGACTCCCACAGAGGTGGTGACTGTGGTCAGACTTGTGTGTTTCTGAGAATGGCTTGCATTTCTTGGACTTTCAAGGCTACATCAGCAGTCCTGTAACCAAGGGGTTCAGATCGGAAAGGGCTTCTGGTAACCGGGCCAGGTGTACAGCCAAGTCATTGTCTGTGCA
Organism: Gastrophryne carolinensis; assembly: GCA_027917425.1. NCBI lineage: Eukaryota > Metazoa > Chordata > Amphibia > Anura > Microhylidae > Gastrophryne > Gastrophryne carolinensis. The sequence continues at coordinate 8,055 of JAQIHN010000885.1, forward strand.
CATGCATCACTTATGTTGCAGTGGTCTACTCCTAAACTACTGCTAGACTAAACTGCTAGATTGCCACTGTTGTAATGTTACCCACTATCCAATCGCACAACTAAGACCTTAGAACAAAGGAAGCATGTCTGCCACCACATGGAATTCTAATTAAGCATACAATAGCCATCTCAGCTTTGTCCAATCAGCTGAACAAAGATTTTAGTATAATCAAGTTTTATAAATTTTTCAAAGAGGAGGTATGGGATACAAAAGAGAAAGGGGGGGGGGGGGGGGGGGGGGGGTACAGCAGTACAAACACTCCATCGTAAACTCCATGAACATTGACAGATTTGCTGTAGCTTGCAGTCCAATTTCTTGGTGGAGATATAAACAGTTAACGTCAGCACAATCAAATCGGGTCTCATTTGGTCACGGTGTACACGCCCCTCACAGGGGTCGTCGAAGTAAATCAAAGTACCATGAGTTCGAGATAATGATGGATTATAATCTGTGATTAACCATGCTATCTACGCGAAGGGGGGGGGGGTCCCCGAAGTCTAGGGCTGTCCCAGGGATTGAAGTAGGGACGGGAGGTGGGAAGACCTGAAATCCAGCCAACCCGCCCATGTCCTAATGTATCTATCCGTGGCTCCCTGGTCTCTAGTAATTAAACTTTCCATATATCGGATCGACTCTAATTCCTGTACCCAATCCACTAATGTGGGAGTTTCTTGTGTCTTCCATCGCCTAGGGATAATTGTTCGCATGGCTGCCATAAAGTGCCTCAGGATATCCCTCTTAAAACTAGCTACGGAGTTATGACATAGAGATAGGAGTGCTAGCTGGGGTGTATTAACAATTTCATCTCCAGAAACCCGCTCATAGATGGAGAAGATTTGGTCCCAAAGGGCTTTCACAGTTGGGCAGCCCCACCAGATATGGGTCATAGTACCTTTCTCCCCTAAGCATCTCCAGCACACATCAGGGTATGACCTATCGAACCGATGGATATCCACTGGGCACCTGTACCAGCGTGTCAAGATTTTAAAGTTCCGCTCCTGAACCGCACTTACCAGCGATGAGCTGTGGGCGTTTGCAAATATTTTGGCCACTTCGTCCTCTGAGAACTGAAGTCCCAGCTCCCCTTCCCATCTACTCATGTATCTAGGAGGTGATTGGCAATTAATTCTGATCAGGAGTGCATACAGGAAGGATATCACATGAGTGGGGGAAGTGCTTTGGGTGAGAAAAGATTCAAGCTCTGTCGGAGGATTTTGAGTTGTTTCTGATATGTTATTAGCCGTGACAAATGCTTGGAGCTGTCTGTGTAACAGCCAAGAAATGTGTTTACCTCCCCCTCTTCCTTTTAATTCCTCCAACGTGGGGACCTTCCCTTCCTGTAATATTTGCCCCAGGGTTGAACAATGATTTTAAATAGATTTATCAATGATCATTGTTTAAAAATATGCCAAAATTCAGTTTGGAATGGGCAAGAGAGGTCAGGATGAGACCTTCATACCATTGAACCCGCAGGGTTGAGCCAATAGCCAAGTCCTTTTAGCAAGTTGATTTCTGGCCATCTCATACTTGTTGAGGTATAAACCTTTTCCTAAGTGACAGACAACATCGTAGGCCTTTTTGGTCAATGAGTTTTGGGCCTGTATGTGTACAGACAGATGTTTTGTAGCGACATTTATTTATTAATTCCAGGTGAATGTATTATCTACCCAATATATTTATGTGAACGTTTTGTTTTTTGCTCAGAAACGACCAGTGCAACATCCGGATTCATTTGATCCCACGCTCCCCAAAAAAGTCCGCATCTCACACTTCACCCATCGACCACAGACTACAATCAATGGGAAGTTAAATTCCTCCAATGGAAAAGATTCACCAGCTCTTCCTACGCTACCTCCCATGCTTGATTCCATGTGCTCCAGCTCCCACTTACCACCGCCTCATGACCCTCTTTCGGACTCCAGCACTGACACTCAGCATAAAGACTGTGAAAGCCACGAGGCCTCAGAGAGGCTTGTCTCTGCTCCACAGACAGACTGCTCCTCTCTAACCAAACAGAACTGTAATCCTACACATGGAAAGTCTAAAAAGAAATCTAAGAAGCACAAAGAGCGGGGCAAGGAAAAGAACACGGATAAAAAGTTTAACAGCAGTTCTGGCAAAGTTAGTGACTCTCTCCAGGTTGTTCTAGGTAAGTACTGTAAGGTGTCTTGACATTGACTTAAGTCAAAACAGACTGTAGGTCTGTTACCAACCACATCCAAAGGACCTTCCGATTTGGTATGCTCCACTACCTAAACTTGCCTATGAAGCCTAAAATGTTATTTAGTACTTGCCCTTCCATCTTGCAAAGCTATGGCAGTTGCAGCCTGCTCATAACCACCTTTGTGGGTGACCAATGTGCCCAGAGGGGCTTGCACACCTTCCCAGAGCATAACCCATTGGCTGCCAGTTTTCATTGTCTTCAGGCTTGCTCAGGAATGTTGGTCCAATTGGACCTATAATCTTGTTTTACTATTGGGGGGATATATATATCTTTAAAACTAATTTTTAAGTTGGCCATCACTGCTGTTTGTGCCTAAATAGCTTTGTATTGTCCTTCTCCTCTGCTAAAAATGTTTCCTTTCATGCCAACCTTTTCTCAGTTATTGGTGAGTGGTTACCCCTGGCCAGTTAAGCCAGTATGCTATTGACATTGTCATTTTGAAAATTGAAAACTGTAGGGTAATACACTGTATGAAACTATTGGCAAGTCCAAGCGTTTTGTAACACCCTTCCCTCCCCCTGCTGAAAAGCTGAAACTAGGACCTTAAAGGGTAAGTCCACTTATGATGGGATTTTTAAAAGTTTATTTTTTTATGTGGCAAAATGTCTTAGCTAATCTAGCATTTAAGTTTATTTATGTTGACAAATGTCTTTTATGGAAGCATTTTTCATCTGTTGCTTTTGGCAACGTACACAATATCAACAGATTGTGAAAAAAAGAACACAGAGCTAACTCTATAAAATACTCCACTGGCTCAATGGTGAATAAAAAAATGTCCAAACATATACAATAGTCCAATATGTATCAAATAAATCAATAATAAATATCTGTGAAAAAGGTGTGTTCTTCTAACATCCACATCCCAAAGTGCGCTATAAGTCTTCTGTGTGCATCACACCCTTATGTGCAGATCCTTACCAGAATGACATCATAGAAAAGCCATTAAGTGATTAATTGAACCTCCTCCCAGCGTTGCTGAATCACCAATTTTAAAGGAACATCCACATCCACTTAAATCTCCAGGATACCCGTCTTAATTATAAACTCTCAGGGTATAACATATCAACGGATCATGGTCCATACATGGAGGGAGAAAGAGGCCATTCTCTGCACAGTCCCACGGCTTTTTGTGCCTCGAGAATAGCAGGCACCTTTATAATCTTTTGTTTTAGGCTGCAGATGCTAGATAAAAGCAGCTGTTCGATCTATTATATGGTCTATGATCTATGTCCTATTAGTGGATGAATTTAACGTGCAGACCCTGAAGGAGAACCTTTTACCTTGCGGCTACTGTTCTAAAAATGAGTGCTATATATTAGAATGTAGGGCGCCCCTTTAAAATAGCTCTCGGGGTCAGCATGTTTTATTATGTGGCTGCGTATGTAATCAGTAGCGCGGAGTGACGGCTAGGGTGAAAGATGTGAGTAAGTATTTCTTATTCTGGATTCGCCCTAAGCTGTGGTTACCTAGCAATGGAAATGCGAGCAAGTGCCCTCTGCTTTGTTTCCGCCCCAAATAGCGGTTGCTTAGCAATAGGATTGCTAACAGTAGACGTCACAGGAGGTGAACGGGGAGGTTATTCCCCACCCCTGTACTTCCGTCCATGGTATGCGCTAGTTGCTTAGCAACGGAAACGCTACTAGCGGACGTCACGGTAGGCGGATGGGGAGGTCATCCCCCGCCCCTGTACGTCCGCTCAGCATGCTAGCCAGCTGCGTAATAGTTGAAGCAAACGAGGCACTGACTACTATGTGCCGGGGGTGGAGGGCGGGAACAGCCTGCCCACTTCCGGTATAAAAGTTTCAATCATTCTGTTACTGCTGAATACCTGGTTAAAGTCGCTGCCCGCGACGAAACGCGTTGGATTTGGCGGTACACATATTGGAGGACAGGAGGAGGAAGGACAAGCTCCTGTTAGAGTATCTACCACCTGCTTGGTTCTTTGCATCGGCCGACGGGAACATTAAAATCTGGTGGTGAGACCTGCTCCATCCATTATGCTCTATGTATTGAGCTGACATGCTGTGTTTCTTTTATCAAATTGTGAGTGTGATTCCTAGATTTTATCTTTATTGAAAAGTTTTTAAACGGTATTGCACTAGTTTCGCTATACATTTTTTCTCCCTCCATGTATGGACCATGATTCGTTGATATGTTATACCCTGAGAGTTTATAATTAAGACGGGTATCCTGGAGATTTAAGTGGATGTGGATGTTCCTTTAAAATTGGTGATTCAGCAACGCTGGGAGGAGATTCAATTAATCACTTTGGCTTTTCTATGATGTCATTCTGGTAAGGATCTGCACATAAGGGTGTGATGCACACAGAAGACTTATAGCAAGCACTTTGGGATGTGGATGTTAGAAGAACACACCTTTTTCACAGATATTTATTATTGATTTATTTGATACATATTGGACTATTGTATATGTTTGGACATTTTTTTATTCACCATTGAGCCAGTGGACATTTTTTTATTCACCATTGAGCCAGTGGAGTATTTTATAAAGAGTTAGCTCTGTGTTCTTTTTTTCACATTTTGATTGGATACATTGGGATTATTCCAACACGTTGAGCTGTTTTTTGAGGTTTTCTGTATATTTCCAGTTTTTAATTTAATTTTCATTCTAATTTGGAAGCGCGGTGTAGCACACTTTTAATATCAACAGATTGCAGGCAGCTACACAGAACACTGCTTCTGGGCATGTGTAAGGTTGAGAGGGTTCAGTTACTTCAGCAGTGGCCCTAGCAGAAGTGTTATGTGTACAGGGCTCCCTTCTCTCTTCTTGGTGTACGTGCCAATAGCAACAGATTGCAGGTAGTGAAAACTACAGTTGGTGAAAAAAATAAAATCCTCTCGGCACCTTGAGGACTGCAGCAGCTCAGCACTTACTCTTACTCAAGTCGCCACTTCCTAATTTGTGGTTGTAATCGGGTAGCCATCAAAAACTGTTGGGGTATGATGTGCAAGCTCACTGGAAAATCCAGATTGGTCAGCTGATTGCCAGCCACTCATGAATGAGGAAGTGGCTAACATATGGGTATAGGATCGCTTTAATTCTTTATTACCTAAACATAACCACTATGTCACATTGGTGATTTATTACGGTCACAAGATTGGGACTTAACCTTTCCCGGACACAGATATGTGGCAACAAATGCTACAAAAACTAGAAATGGATATTTTCGCTTTTTGATTTGTTCCGGAACGCTTGGGTTTTGGTCTGCTTTAAGTGATCAACAAGGTCGTCCCTTACTGATATCTGTCACACTCATTTAGGGCCCCACCACAGTCCACTCTGATGACCCTAGTTTTATTTTCTGCAACTCAATGTACAACAGTAGTGGTATACAAAAGAAATGCTATAGAGGAAGGAAAAAAGCAAATGGGGGAAACGGTTAACTGTGTGGAACATAGTCCAGTTATACATACAATTATTTAATCAAATCCTTTGTATATATTAAGCAACCCACAAAAGTTCAGGACTGTTAAGCCATGTCAAAATCAAGTCTGTTGTCTACATTAATCACTTGATGGTGCAAGTATGTAGGTCTAATCCTGGTTTAGGATCCAGATGCCCATGGGAAGAAGTTTTTCCTTATTCCTCCATGTTCCTTTTGGCCTTCACAGATTGGAAGTGTTATCTGGATCACAGCCTAGAAATCATTCTAATAATGTGGTTGTTGTGGTCCTCTCTTGACCTCTTGTTCTAGCAGCAATCGTTTTGCATGATCTGCAGGTCCAGGGAGCTTGTTTCCAATTATACCGTATTCTTATACTGCTTGGTGTGGTTCTCAATCTGTGCTGTAATGAACGTGTAATAATCCTTTAGCACCATAAAAACAGTGTTTTCATTTGTTTTTAGCACGTGAAATGGTACGCTGGTGTGCCATATTTTCATCATTAATGACCCTAATCCCAAACCATATGGACACTAAATTAACTAGGGTTGTCAGAAAAAAAGCGATTCTGTCAAGTATCGCAGTATTTCATTAGACGACACTGTTTTTTTTTTTTTAATATCGATTCGGTCGACCCCCCCCCACCCCCCCTAGTCAAAGTAAAGTAAAAAGAAACACGCACCTGACCCCTAGTTGTGGCTGGCTCTCCTCTTCACCCTGGGGCCATTTTTATCTTTACCTTCTCCAGACGGCCCTACTAGAAATGTGGTGTCGGCAAACTTAAGTGGCAGTCGTAAGTGAAGAAAGCTCAGAACACCTCTGGGGAGCTCTTGTGTCGAGGTTGGGAGTGGCTTTTGTCCATCTGTACTGCTTGCTATCTACTGGCAAAGGGATTGGTGGATTCCTTGCTCCGGTTTGATGCGTATTAGACACCAGAGACCCTTATAAAGCGTGTTTTGGGTCAGGTAATAAGCATACCCTTTGCAAGCCATATATCTGTCTCACAGAAGATTGATGCAGGAGATTGTATAGACTATTATATGATGAGTTAGTGTTTTTCACTTTTTTCACTACCCCAATTTAGAAATCCGCAGTCTTAATTTAACCTTTATTCATCCACTGTTTTAAGGTTAAAGTGGACCAAAACCCCCAGAATCAACTCAAATCTATTTGCTCCCACACCATAGGTAAATTGTTTGGATGTTTCCTGCCCTCATTGCTGCTTGGTATTCTTGTTATAGTGATTTTATTTTAGTTTTCCCCGGTTATGCCATTGTATGCTGTTGTTGTCTGACAGGATAACATTGTTCTAAAGCTGTTTAAGACCCCCTCCCCCTTAGCAATCTTATGCTGGGAGCAATTGCAGCCTAAAATATTGCTAGATGGAAAGTAAGCGGCAAAAGATGATTTAATTTTCCCCAGTTTTTTTCCTATGAAGCCAAAATTGTTTTATAATTTTTATCTAATTTATCATCGAGACAGTAAGGGGAGGTGACTCCTTTTTTATTTTTTTATTTTTATTTTTTATATTAACCTGCGATAGGATGTGGTTGGTCCCCTCTAAGCTGCTCTGATGTTTTGTTCTGGTGAACGGATACCTGTATATTGTTTCTCTGGCCCATGGTGGAGCTATGCACTGGCTCACTCCTCTGCCTTTTCTGCCAGATTGGGATGGAGTTTGCGCTCTGCTGCCATTTTTCATTGGCCCTTCTGATTATGCACCAGAAATGACTCGCAAGCAGATTATTGTGCTTAAACGTTTGAACTGCACCAGAAAACTTTTATTGGAACATGAACCACCCCCTACCCCATATCGAGATGTGAGAAAAATAACTCTTCGCATCAGTGGGTAGAGGATTTTGGCGATCAGGTAAGTTTTTTTGTGTGTTCATTTTAATGCCCGTGATGGCCTTAGCAAAAGGGAAGGGAGCACTGGGGGGGGGGGTTTACAGAAGACTTGCAATGGGTTTTTCCTAGACCTCAAACAAGGGGGCACCAGAGGGACTCCTGCTGTCCCAGTATGTAAAACTGAAAGCCATACTTTTGCATCCCATCTTGTAGGTGGGTGTGGCCTGTGTATAGAGGAACCCATTCTTTTCAGTGGGCTCGCCGACCCCCCTTGCCAGCAGGTTGGCTCACAAAAGTATGGCTCTTTACATACTAGCGCAGGGGAGAGGAGTCATTAACACAGGAGCAAGGGAAGGGTAAGCAGGGAGCCTTATGTCCTGACACCCCCTGGTCTGGAGTCTATGGTAACACACATGATGCAGCTCTGGAAGCTGTTGGCAAGGGGGGGGGGGGGCTAATGGAAGGCGACTATTAGGAAGGCTTCTGTCCATGGTATTTTAATCCCTCCGTTTTCCTTGCAGATTTAAATGGTACCTGTAGTAATTCCTGTATTCCAACAGCCACATCAGAGATGCCAGATTATATCCTGTAAGTATTAGTAAACTTTACAGTCTCTGTGGTATTGGACTGTATTTTTGCAGGGCCGCTTACACTCTTGGCTTTATTTCATTTAGGAAATACACAGCTATTGCATCTCTGGAGCAGCGTCAGAGTTACAAGAATGACTTCAACGCAGAATACAACCAATACAGAGATTTACATGCAAGGATAGAGAGGATAACCAGCAAATTTACAGAACTGGACTCTCGGCTGAAACAGCTTAGCCCGGGCACAGAGGAGTACAAGGTAGAACAGAGAAGAACCATATTTGAATATATAATCCTCTTGCGGAAAAGCATATGTCTCTTGGCAAAGAATAGGAAGCATGCCTTGATCATCTTGATTTGGGATACCCTTATGTGTGAAACACTTGGGATCCCTATGAAACTGTCCCCTTTTCAGATGGCACATGGCACATGCATTGGCCCCTGTGACATCCCTCCTGCTGCTACTTGTTCTCCTGTGCCAGACCTATAATGGGCAACGTGGCTACACACAGCCAGGCAGTGTGGCTGCGGGAATTTTTGCGGCCTCAAATTTATTCAGCTTTCGATGTTAATTAATATGCATGGCATAGAAAGATTGGAGGAAAGGCCACTCATGCAGTGTGGGATTGCAGGCAACGTGAGAGCACACACACTGGGGCATCCCAAATCGTAATGCTTCCTGGAAAAGGAAATGCATCCGGGAGATTGAAATCCCCCCCCCCCCATGGTTCTAAAATGTAACCGAAGGGAGGAGACTGTAAAAGTATGTTTGTAAAAAAGTTATGAAAAGTCCAAGCAACTTATTGATTTAAGTAAAGGCTCATCATCTGCCCCACACACGTGGAGGCCTCTGTTATCCTAGGTTGATTTTTTCAGATATTCTTTAAAGTTGAGCAAAACCAGGGATTTTGACTATCCAGGGTTTTGTTCCTTGCCCCCGGGCATCCCAATTTGTTGTTGGATGTGTAACACCCCAAACCCACCACCACCTCCAGATCGGCCAGTAAAATCTTAACTTTCCCCGCTCTCGAGACATTTGCCGTGTATATTTATTCTCACCAAATGGTTCTGTGCTCAAAGTCGAAAGTGAAAGGGGGCACACCCGCCCCAGCCTTTTTAAATGGCTTGGCTCAGGAGCACACCTTAGCCTAGAGGTGCTTGGGATATTCTTAGTATACAGTACGTCCTGCTCCAAATATAATACTTACAAGTGGGTTATACTCCGCCAGATGGAGCTGGACTGCAGAGACATCGAAAACAGGCTCCTCCCAGCCCATCAAATACCCGGGGACCTCCCACAAATCCCCAGAATTTCTCTGCAGTCTGGCTGCGAAGGATGAGAAATGGCTCTCTACTCACAGGTGAGCGGGGCTATTAGCCTGCGGCCCTGTAGGACTATTCCCACCCGTTCCATTAGTAATATGCCTCCCAGCCTTGGCTGCGCTGGTCGGGTGAAGGTAGGCAGCACCGCTGTTAGGTGCTTAGGAGTGCTGCTCCACCACAATCCCCCACCAAAGGGTAGGTGGTTCAGGCTTATGGTGAGCCTCTATGGGATGCCCCTCCCGCACTAGTGCCCCTTGCCCCTGCCTATCGGTGGGCTCTGTTTAAGTGGCCGCTGTCCTCCCTCATTCTCCTTGTAGCCTTCGGGGGAAAAGGGGGGGGGGGTGTAAACGTGTATGCTATGCATTCTGTGTTTTTCACTTTATATTTATTCTGTCTGTCTTGTGTCAGCCGCCGTGCTGGCTTCCTTTTACTGTCTTTTAAAATTGCCGCTGCCACGCGCTCTTTTTGTCAACACTTTGTTCCGCGCTTGGCGGCGGCATTACCTCAGGCGCTAGTGCGCCGTAATTGGCTGCTTGTCACGTCCTGGCTTCGCGTTCTTCGGGGGGGCGGGGCCCGTCTTTGGCGCGCTCCGCGTCATCACTGATACCGGCCCGCCCCTCGAGGTATACCGACGCCATCTTTAACCTGCTTGGTTGGCCCATGCGCGACGGACCTCTACCTACCGCGGTCCGTAAGTGCCCTTGCGGGTGGCTTTATATTCTTCCTTTTTATTACTGTGTGCTTACGGTCTTGGCTTCTTATGTCTTTCAGGCAGGGTGAACCCTTTTTGGCTTCTCCCGGCCCTTTATTATTTATATAACTAGTAGGCCTTGTTAATGCTCCCACTTCCCTATCGGGTTATTGGAGCATCCGGGGTTGCTATATAGCGTTATTCCCTATCGGCGTATAGCACCGCTATAATCACCATATGGAGGCATCTCAGGATAATTGGACCGGGGTCCCTTCGGGACAAGACCGGCTGTGTGTAGCGTGTGGGCAGCCTCATGCTGACGCTGACAAGGCACGGGTCTGTGTACCCTGTGCTGAGCAGGTGCTTGCAATGCAGTCTGGCCTGCCAGTGGCTGCACCTCGTTTCACTTCGCCTACACCCCTAAGCTTAAACCTCACTCCTACTGAGTTGCATACTAGTGGGGATTCTCAGCCTGATGCGTCTTCTAGACTGGCTACTGTTGAGCAGTTGATTGCTAAGTCCTTAGCGCGTAAGGCCCCTGCTAAAAAGCGGCACTTAACGCCTAATGTCACTATATTCTAAGTATACAGTACGTCCTGCTCCAGATATAATACTTGCGCTTGGGTTATCCTCCGCCAGATCGCGCTGTGCACTGCAAACATGCAAAAAAACAGGCTCCTCCCGGGGACCTACCACAAATCCCCAGATTTCTCTGCAGTGCTGACTGCGAAGACATGAAGTATTGGCCCTGTTGGACTACTCCCACCCATCCTATTTGTGATGTGCCCCCCAGCCTGGGCTGCGCTGGTCGGGTGAAGGTAGGCAGCACCATGCGTGCTTAACGGAGCCATGCTCCACCGCAGTCCCCCACCAAAGGGTAGGCGGTTTAGGCTGATGGTGAGCCTCTAGTGGATGCCCCTCCCGCATTATTGCCCATGCCCGTGTAGCGGTGGACCCTGTGTAAAGGGTCGCCATCCTCCCTCGTTTCCCCCGTATTCCGGGGGAAGAGAAAGGGGGGGGGGGGTTATGCGTGTGGCCTTAGTATTGCCCTTGTAACTTGACTTGTAACTGGGTGTCAGAGCCGCGCTGCTTGCTCTTCATAGTTTTTTGGCTGCTGCCGTGCGTGTCTTTTCTTTTATTAAAGTGTACTGCGCTGGGCGGCGTCCAGACGCTACGGCTTCTCCATTAGCAAAGCCTTTTATTAAGTGTATCTTATCCTTTGCTGGTCAAGTTTTGACTGCTGCCTCAGAGCTTCGCACTCTTCGGGGGGGGGGGGGGGGGGGACCTGGCTTGGCGAGCTTCGCTTCACGGCCAGATCGGGCCCGCCCTTCAAGGTTCGCTTGGCGCCATTTTGATGATCTTCGCGCGCGTGGTTGCGGTCCTCCTCCTCCCTTGGCCTGTAAGTGCCCTCGCGGGTGTTTTCAATATATAAAAAAAATTTTTTCCTGCTGCGCATGGCTCTGACACCTCTTCTTTATGTCTTTGAGACGTCAAAGACTCCGGTGGCTGCCCTCGGCCTGACACAAATTATAGCGGGCTTGTAAAAAATTCTCCCACATTCCTAGCGGGTCTTGGGGCATCCAGGGTTGCCTATTGCATAAATCCCTGCTGGAATATTGTGCCTAGATAATCACCATATGGAGGCATCTCAGAATTATGTGACCAGGGTCCCTCTGGGACAAGACCGGCTGTGTATAACGTGTGGACATCCCCACGCTGATGCTGACAGGGCACGGGTCTGCGCACCATGTGCCGAGCAAGTACTGGCCCTGCAATCAGGATTGCCAGTGGCTGCACCTCGCTTCAATACTCCTATATTCTAAGTATACAGTACGTCCTGCTCCAGATATAATACTTACACTTGGGTTATCCTCCGCCTGTGCACTGCAGACATGCAAAAACAGGCTCCTCCTGGCCCTTCATATACCCAGGGACCTCCCACAAATCCCAAGATTTCTCTGCAGTGCTGACTGCGAAGACATGAAGTATCACTCTCTCGCAGGTGAGCGGGGCTATTACAGCCTGCGGCCCTGTGGGACTATTACCACTCGTCCTCCTTGTGATGTGCCTCCCAGCCTGGGTTGTGCTGGTCGGGTGAAGGTAGGCAGCACCATGCGTGCTTGACGGAGCCATGCTCCACCACAGTCCCCCACCATAGGGTAGGCGGTTTAGGCTGATGGTCAGCCTTAGGGGATGCCCCTCCCGCTTAATTGTCTCACGCCCCGTGTAGCGGTGGACCCTGTTTAAAGGGTCGCAAACCTCCCTCGTTCCCCCCTAGCTCGGGGGGAAAGAAAGGGGGGGGGGGTTTGTGAGTATGGCGGCCTCAGTGTACCATATTACACGCTTATGTCCTCGGTGTCGTGTTTGACTGGCAATGGATGTCAGAGCCGCGTTATGTACTTTTACTTTTATTGGTAGCCGCCGCGCCCTTTCTATATTGCACGGACGACGGTGGCTTTGTTGATGCTGCGGCGTCCTTTTCTTAATCTGTAGTGGCTCTGCTGCGGTAACCCACTCGATCATCCCTTCAGGCGTTACTGCCCTGTTCCCTTTTTTTCTCTATTTGCATCGCGCTTTCGGAGCTTTGCGCTCTCCGGTGGGGGGGGGGACCTGACTTGATGCGCTCCGCGTCAACATTTGGCGCGCTCCGCGTCACCTTCAGCTCTGGTCCGCCCTTCGAGGATCGTTTGGCGCCATTCTTTTTTGCGCGCGCGTGGTAAAGACCGCCCTCCCCCTGCTGTCTGTAAGTGCCCTCGCGGGCGACCATATATTATCCTTATAATTACCTGTATCTTACCTAGTTTACACCTTGCGCATGGCTCTGACATTCCTGTCTCTCATGTCTTTCAGACCGTGAATTCCGGTGGCTTCTCCCGGCCCGGTGTATATCCCGGTTGAGACTGTTAAAAATTACTCCCACTTCCCCGCGGGTTATTGGGGCATCCAGGGTAGCTTACAGCGTCAATCCCTACGGGCCTATTGTGCCGATACAATCACCATATGGAGGCGTCCCAGGATATTGTGAACGGGGT
>JAQIHN010000886.1:0-21105 GCA_027917425.1 Gastrophryne carolinensis
AAGATTCATTTTTTGTAACTACTTTAAATATTGCTCATTAGTCAAAAATGATGGTAATGTATTCCATGTGTCTACAAATGACGCTGAGACTTGTTTGCATGTGAAATAAAAAGTGCTGTTATTCACATCTGTAGAAACTGCACTTATATTCTAATTTCACTTGCAAAAACAGCTAATGATGGATTATTAGTGGGCAGGAAGCTCATTTAAGTTATCTTCATAATCTTTGCTTTTCTTTGTGTAATTCAGCTGCCATGACCTAGCTTATTTAATTCAAATTTATTGAGGAAGTAATATGCATTTGGTAGGCTTATTACCGAAAAACAATTTATTTTGGAATGCGTTGGCAGAGTTAAGTGGGATGTCAAAATGAAAATGAGTGCATTTGAATGGTTCTACAATAGAGAGATCAGATGGAAAAGAGCTTTTGTTGTAGGTTGGTATGCAACTTGCTATTGGGGTCGGACTCAGCCAAGCGGCAGTTAGTTAATAGCGTTAGTTAAATTTGGAGGAAAAGCCTGTGCATCTTAAAGTCCACTTTCCATCCAGGTACTTCCGATCCGCTGATTGTCCTACTGCATCTGATGGTCCCGACCCTCACACACTGCAGCCCTGGTTCCAGTGGGAAGAAGTGATGTGGGAGTGCAAGGAAGGTGAGTGGCAGTCATGGGCTTGGTAGTACTGGAAGCCACAGCTTGTCCCACACTGGCTGGTTCCCGTTTACCTGACTGGGCTGATCTGGGTACAGTTGTGTGTTCCACAAGGCAGGCAGGTGATTGGAGGGCAGGCGCTGGCCATCCAGCGACTCCCGGCGCTCTTTGCTGCAGCCTATGATGGCCGGGCTGCAACACGCAAAGCAGCATAAGTTCCAGTTGGGTCTGCAGAAATGATGCTGCCTTCTGTTTTGTAGAGACAGAAATATAAAACTATAAAACTGCCCTGCATGTTTCCGCTCCCCCCGACACCGTGGTCAAGGTGGGGGAGTTAAAACAAAAAATGTTTTACCTTGCCCAGGATCCAGCGGCCCAGGAAGCGCCAGGGGCAGCATCTTCCCCCGCTTGAGCGTGGCCCCACCTGTGGCTTCACTTCAATGGGCACAACACAGAAGTATACTACTCCTGCACCACCCTGATAGCAATCAGGTGCGGTGTGCCAATGAAAGGTTATCCAACAATATACAAATACAAACCGCTATATACAATGTGGCCCCAGGAACCACAATAAAGGAAACCCCAGGCTATGGGAATAGAGGAGACCAGGCCACAATGGGGATTGTTTCCAGCCTTTCTAATGGTGATATTCTTTCATGCTGTTGCTTACTCAGCACGTTTGTGTTTGTTTTTCTTTTCTGTATAGTGGATTGGATATTTTGCAGTTAGCACTTTGAGGGCACTGACACTTTGTATCATTAGCTAGCTAGTTAGCACTTGCACTTTATTTAGTACTTTTTTGATAGCTCATGATGAACTCTATCTGCCCTTTCTTGGCTGGTAAATCCCCTTTGTAGATTACGAGATTTTAATTATTTGTTGTTAGTGTGCTTTTAAAGCAATAAATACATGAATTTAATGTGAGATGACTTTGTGATCTGTTGGGACATTGGTGCCTGGGGTTTCGTTTATTGTGGTTGCTGGGGCCACATTGTATATAGAGATTTGTATTTGTTACTTGAATGGGCAGGCGGGAATGCACACAGAGATGGGGGAGCCTCTTTGTACACAGTCTGTGTTGCTGCCCATGTGAGCTGGTGACATTAATGGATCGGCGGACATGGTAAGTAGTTTTTTATTGGCTGCCTCAGCACGGTGATTTGGCAATGATCTGCTATACTGTCTCTTAAGGGATTGCGGTTGGGAACCAGCCCAAAGCCTGAAGGAATGGAAGTTTACTGTAAATGGTCTATGAAGTATTGATCCCCTCTATTGGGTTTCCCGCAGCAGTATGAAGTGTCACTTTAAAGTTAAGGGAACCTTAGGACAAGTTACACAGATGCAGCAGTCAGTGCTTTAGCAGTACTGCAAAGCTGCCTGTGTGGAGATTCACAAAACGTGGCCTGTTGGGGATACATAAGGACAGGGTTGAGAAACACTTCTCTAAATGTAAGCTGGAAGGAGGGAAGGAGTTGGCCCCAGTGCCAGTGAGCAGAGTTTAATCTTGGCACTCAGCATGTGTGCTGAAGGAAGGCAAATCATGGTCCAGATATGACAGCAGTTGTGGGCTGTTGGTAGACAAGATGTAGTTTAGACTTTGCAGAGATCATGGGCTAGCAGCATACAAAATGTATCTAAAATTTGGCAGAGGTCATAAGTTGGTGGGAGACAAGTAGTCAAGTCATGCCATAGGCCATGTAGCTAATACTCAGTCTTGGATAGGTGGCAGACAAGTAGTCAAGACATGGCATAGCTCATGGGCTTGCGACAGACAAGATGGTTAAGACTTGGCATAGGTCACGGGCTGGCAACAGACAAGATGTGGTTGAAACTTGACAGAGGTTGTGCTCAGACAAGATGTGACTGAGACTGGACAGAGGTAATTTGCTGGCAGCAGACAAGATGTAGTCGAGACGTGGTCTGACGGCAGATGTGGTTGAGACATTGCAAAAGTGGTTGTGGACTTGTAACAAGAAAGATGTGATTAAGATGTAAAAAAGGTCAGCAACCCTACCTCTCATCGCTGTACCAGCACAGGACCAGGCCTAAAGGGACACCAAACTAACCTACCCCCGACACAAATTGTAAGTCCTACATTAAACTGATACTTACCTTTTTCTAGATGGACGATTCAGGAGAGCAAACAGCTGCATACACATACGGCAGCCACATCTCCTCCATTAGGAGATGGTCAATACCGATGTGTGCAGATTTTTTCTGCTTTCCAATCATAAAGAACTCCATGAGGGTGGTGTGGGTATCTCTCTTGAATTTAGGCCTTAAGAGCAGCAGAAGAGGGTGTGTTAAGGTTCTTGTGAACCTAAACCTTACTGCCACAGTGTTACTTTACCTTTATTTGTAATATACCAATCTATGGCTTGGTTTATCCCATATTATCTGACAGCTCAGAATGTGATTGGTGGTTATATATGAACAAAATTTGACTTTCATGACATCCCTATTCATACAACATTAACTTCGAATTCAACCACTTGTGCGATGACAATGTCAGAATGCCAAACAAGCCTTGGCATGTGTCACCTGGCTGTGTCTGTTCATGACATAAGAGGCTTGTCTGCTAATTACATCAGTGATGTGAAGGAGAGAATTTGCATTACAAGAACATCTGGATGATACACACCTAAATCAAGCCTTTGCCGAATATAACTCAATGAAATTGACAGTCAGAATAAAAAGGCGGCATTCAAAGGTGCATTCAACTTTACTTACCTTGCTCCAGCAAGTCTCGCATCACTTGATAAACCATGCTGCTGCCCACTATAGAGATGGTCATGGTGGTCATCTCTATAGTGGCCTATATTGGCCTAGTAGTAATAAGCATCTCCTCTGTAGATGCAGATGGAAATCCTTGTGTCACTAAAAGAAGGTGAGTGTCTGCTTTGCATTCCTATTTGCCCATTCTTTGTCCCTAATGCTATAATGTTATCATCTTGGCTGAGGGGTGGAGCATACCCAAACCGGCCACATTATTTCCTCCTATAATACTAAACTTTCAATATCGCTGCTTTAAGGTGGCCATATGCACCTCTGCCTTGGGCCAGATTATAGGCACGGTCTGGGCTCGAATCCTAGAGCCTCAACCCCTTGATATAACCCAAGGGCCGTCACCCTACTTCTAGAAGGTCAGGAAATTCTTGCAGTAGCAGCATTTACACAAAACACCAGGTGAAACCGCTGTTATCCATGGGCTACAAGTAACTGGATTGCCTGCTGATGACACCAGGCTTCGGCTTTCTTCCTAGGTTCTGGCTTCTCCTGGGTTTTTGCTTACATTAGATCCTGACATGGCATTCATATGTCCCAAACAAATTCACGTGCCATGTATTATTCCAGCCACAACTGGTTTTGCAGTATACGAAGAGTGGGTTGACATAATCTTGCTCTTCCGGTATAAAAGGCTGCTTCTGGCTCTGGCAGAGTTGTCAGATGCCAGACGGTGATTGGTGGGGGGCGAATGCAGAGACAGGGGACTCCAATCCCCTGCCTTTGCACCTATCTTCCACCGATCACCGGCCAGCAGGTAATGGGATAGAGGAAACAGGTAAATAAAGAAAACAGAAGAGACTTTGCTCTGTGTGTGTTTTTATTTTTACATTTCACCCTTTGTGAACAAGGCTTGAAGGGCTGGCAAGTCATCCGTGGCAAGCGGGTGACTTGAAATTAACCCCTTACCCATTACCTGCCTCCCCAAATCCCGTGGAAGAGCCCAGGGCACACAAGGACTTTGTGGGTTTGTAGCCTTCAGGGCCATGGGTCACCCAGTTATGGTTATGCTTGGAGCTCCATGCCAGTTAAAAAAAATAACCCTTAATAGTTTATTTTAAAATGTCATAAAGTGACCTTTTCAGTTTTGGGGGGCTGCTGATACATATGTGGTACCGCTGTAAAGGGAGGAATTTCTTTTTCCTAAAAAAAAAAAAATAAATAAATATATATATATATATATATATATATATATATATATATATATATATGTATATATTTAATTTAAAAAAGCATGACACAATTTAATTTTTTACATTTCTATAAAAAAATTATTATGAAAGCATATAAAAAATACAAAGAAGCCATTTCAAGTCAAAGACCAAACGCTGCTAAAATATAACTATTTGTAATTTTCCTGGAAATCCCAGCAAAAATAACAGTTAAACATAAGCACAAAATGGTGAAAAATAGCCTGTCAAAAGAGGGTGACAAAATCTTAAGTAGGCTGGCAATTAAAGGATTTAAAGTACTTATGCATGTTGGGTACTGTTCTGTCTGGGGGACCTTGCACTTTCAGATTTAGCTTGTTTTTTCCTGTTTGCATATTGATATTTTAGTTTTTTTTTTTATTCTGCTTTTTTATACATAAATGTAGGGAAACCAGTGGATTCCTCATAGGTCTACGTTCAGAAAAATGCGCCAACAATCACTACCCTGGTACACGGGGAGGCCGATTCATCAATAGCGCCAGGTAGCGACAGAAGAGCGACTGTAGCGTGATTTTTTCAGCGCCAGCCAGTATTCGCTGTGCTTGGCCGGCGTTAGCTTGATGACAGCGACTCAGTCGGTGTGCGGTAATGTTGAATACTGGCTGGGGGGTCGCTGTTTCACAGGTCCAGCGTTGTATGTGAGCGCCTGACAACGAATGGCCAGAGCGAACGGCTAGCTTCATATTCATCAAAAAATCACGCTCCGAATGTGCTGTCGCTGTCCATTCCTTGTTTAAACCCCAGAGCGCTGGCGCCGATCTGTATTAACTAGTTTTTAACCCCTAAACAACCATATTTTTTGAATGTAACATTATACATGTTTTTAGAATCATTTTGTTATATGAATACATTAATCTCAGACCTGTTAGATCAATTCTGCACATATTTTTTTTTTTTTTTTTTTTGACTAAAAAAGAAATCCTAACATTGCAGAAGTGTTCTCCGATTTTTTGACATTAAAAAAATTAAAAAAAAAATTATTACCAATTAATCATGAATTATTATAGATTGCTCCATTGAAATGCATTGGACATCGCCAGGGAGCGACAGCTCATACCTGGCGCTGTGAGGGAATTTGCAGCGGCGCTGTTCGGTCCAGCCGGCTTCATGATGAATGCCGCGCTAGCCGTCGCTCTCGCCGGCGCTAGCCTCATTTTGCTTGATAAATGCGTCATTGTGACCGCCGCGGGCGTACTTGAGTCGGTAGTCGCCGTTAGCTGCCGCTACCTGGCGCTCGTCAGACACTACCTGGCGCTATCGCTTGATGAATAAGGGCACTAGAAAGCTTAGGTGTGTACTTTGACGGAATATATATATATAGTAGTTGTAATTATTTTAAAATCTCCTAAAGATCTATTTCAGTTTGTGGTGTCTCCTGGGCAGGAAAGGGTGTCTAACGATACATATGTGGTATTGTTGTAACCATGAGGAATGGGGTTTTTACACACAACATGATTTTCATGAAAAACTTGCATTTTCTTATTTCAAGAAAGAATAAAAAATAGCATTTATTAATTTCTTCCACATATTTCGCACAGAAATATTGAAAAAGCACAATTATACACAAGACATTTCATGTTAAAGCCCAAACATCAGGTAACATGTATAGCACAAATTGGTGAAAAATAGCCTGCAACAGAGGGTGAAACTTCTCTAAGTAGGCTGGCGGTTAAAGGGGGCTTTTCCCACACTATATAATTTTCGGTTGTTAAAGTGGACCAAAACCTAGGATTTTCAGGTTTCTGTCCTTCCCCCTGCTGTGTGAAACCCTCCAGAATGCCGAGCTCACTCACCTCTCCTGCAGAGCACAGCGCAGACACAGACGCTCCTCTGGTCAGCTTCTCCCCTCATTCATATTATTGTGCGGCTAGAGAAGCTGAGTGGAATCCCAGTCGCATTTATGAGGGGCGCGTGACATCACATGGGAGGGGCAGCGTACAGCCAAGATGGGAAGTGAGTGATGCCAGCGCTAGTAGCCTAGAGGGAGAGCTTTTATAGTAGAGTTTCTTCTTCTTCCACTTTGCAATGCATTCATGTCTAAAGGTTACCTCTGTGATTATCCACAGATATTACTAGTTTTTAGTAATTAGACAAATTACTAGTGAGGATTTTTAATTTAGACATTTTTTACAAAAATGCAGGAAGTGTCTGCAACCTACCTGAGCCCCGATCTTGTTGCCGCTTACATACTACTCATGGTAGTGGCGACCATCTTTCTGTAGCCCCAGTCGTGGGCCATTTGACAGACATTTGACCGCTGACCAGGGACCAGATCGGGACTCAGGTAAGTAAAAGGGGTTGATGGGCTGCTCATCAGCTAATCAACCAGCTGTTCCATGTCCAGACCCAACACCAAGCTCAAACATGGACTCCCGACTGAAGTCCATATTCCAAACAACCCTAGTTATTATTGCTGTTGGGCTTACAGTCACTTCAACAACATACTGCTACATTTAATATACAAATCCTGTGATATGTTACAAGAACCAGGGGTGAACCCAAGGGTGAGGAGGCGGGTCCCCAGGTCTAAAAAAATGTTATTTGTCTAAACGCCCCGATACAATATTCTGATAAACTTTCTGCATAAAGGAAACCCTCAGTACATATATACAACAAAAAGGGAACACATATACATGAAAATGTGTAAAATGTGAACTGTATTAAGAAGCTTTAAAAAGAAGAAATATGATGGAGACATTCTGATACATAACGCAGAGGTTACCACTATGACATTGTTATTGTAACACTTTCCAAAGTATCTTATACAGACAGCAGTTTGTCTGACTCACTGCAGTAAAACTAATACAAAAGAAAGAAAAGGCTCTTTCTATATATATATTATTTTCTCTCTCTCTCTCTCTCTCTCTCTCTCTCTCTCTCTCTCTCTCTCTCTCTCTCTCTATATATATATATATATATATATATATATATATATATATATATATATCCCATCATGGTTAAATAAGGGGTAATATATAGGGATTCCCATACTGTACAGTATTCCCTTTACGTTCTATGCCCGATTTGGGGATGATAATTAGATACATGGGCTGAGATCTACTTGTTCATTAAGGCCCAATTGACAAAAAAAGCTTACCTTTCTAGCAGTCCCACGGCACATGTACAAGCTCTTATCCAATCAATGCTGTATGCTGTGCCGTGTAACCACTCACCTATCCCCTCCACCTCCTGCCGCTGTCCCCTACCACTTACCTAATCCCTCTACCCCCTGCCACTGCCTTCTACCACTTACCTATCCCCTCTACTTCATGCCACTGTCCTCTACTGCTTACCTAACCCCTCCAAACCCTACAGCTGCTCTCTACCACTCACTTAACCAATCCACCCCCTGACGCTGTCCTCTACCACTTACCTAACCCCTTCATCCCTACTGCTGTCCTTCACCATTCACCTAACCTTTCCATCCCCTGCCGCTGTCCTCTCCCACTCATCTAACCTCTCCACCCCTTTAAAGTTGTAGTGATTGCACTCCAAAAAATAATTATTTCACTTGGATTTCGATAGACCAATGCTGAATTATTGACCCCATATGAGACCCAAATACCTGGATGCTGCACCATTTTTATTTGTAGACAAGAATAAAGGTAAGATAAGCTGGCTTTTTATGTTGCCGATTGATTTCTCTTGGTTCTTATGGCTGCTCTTCACAGGAAACAAAGCCCATTCATTCGATTTGTTTTTCTCTTGGCTTTATGTGAACTTGTTATACATTCTTCATTTCTTTCATTACACTTTTTCTCTCCCATTCAATGATAAGAGGAATTATTATGTGCCACAAATGTTCTCGCTTCGACCATCCTGCTGACAGAACTATGTACATTCATAATGGAGAGGAGACGTTTTTCATAATTAAAAAAATGTTGATAACTCATTGTGGCACAATAAAGAATCCACCGCCGTAAAATATCCCCCCCTTCTTCTGACAGTCTGAATGTTGTAATGAGAAACAAAATATCCATTTATCACCTTAAAAACCCAGAGGCAATCTGTAATGAGCGGAAGAAATGGAGCAGTTTAGCGAGAGAGCAGTGCAAGAAATACACAGACAAAATGAAGGCTGACAATAAAATGCTGCAGAACAGAAGAACGCCGCTCACTCTGCTCTATTAACCAGTGACAGTACTATACAATATATAATGGAAACCAGCTCCAATAGATGTTGCCTTCTGAGTCATAGCAGATATGACTACAGTCTGAGCTACAGATATGTCTATCCTTACCTTACTTCCAGTTTGGGTAAAAGCTTTAATCTCTCATGATATTTTTCCAACATGGCATAGAGATATGGTAACTTATTCCCTGTAAGGTTTCATTTATATACAATCATCAGCTGACCTCCCACAGACTTTTAAAAGAATAGACTTGATAACTGTAAGTGTCACAAAAAGAAAAGCTGGTCATCTTGTGAAACATATCTCACAATATAAACCACCTCATAAAGTAGACCAAAACCCAGGATTTTGGTTCTTGCCCGTGGGGCACCCCGATAGTGGACGCCCCGATGTGGTAAGCCCCCAGGTCGCACGATCTCACTTACCCTTCTCCGGTCCTACAGCGCGTGTGCAGCCCTCTCGTCCAATCAGCCCGTCTATTCTAAGGCAAGTGAATCCAAGCACGCTGGTCGCCGCATCACCTGCTACGCTCTAACAGGGAGTGTTCCCACGCCGGCCATTCACAAATTCTTGGCGCGGGCACGTGCCTTGCTAAAGCTATGGTGGGGATGCAGCGGCAGCTCGGGCATGCACCATTGGACCAGGAGGTGAGTTTCCGGATGACCTGGGGGTATCGCACAGAGAGGCATCCTGATTCTGGATGTCCCGGGGGAGGGAATTCAGCGGCCCTGGAATCTTACAGATTTCAGGACCGTTTGGGTCCATTCTAAATGTTTGGGAACCAGACTCCCCAACTCCACTGGAGAACATGAGGACTCACAGTCTTATTTAAGGCTAATTCAATAACTTTAAGATTCTCTAATTTTTCTCACTTCCAGCATTATTCCAAGTAACTTAAAGTGGACCAAAACCCACGCCGATCGATTCCCTCCCACCGGGGCATCTAAAATCGGGATGTGTGAATACCCAAGGTCATCCCATATGCATACCTTATTACGCGGCATCCCCGCTCTCCCTCTAGCAGGGTGCGTGCCCTTGCCAGGCATTTGTGAATGGCTGGCGCAGACACGCCCCATGTTAAAGGGAAGCAGGGGATGTGTCTGTCAGCACGCTCTGAGTTGCTGGCCTTAGACGAAGTTTAGATGATGTGACGTCAGTGGCTCTGAGCGCTCTGATTGGACGAGCAGCCGCGCATGCGTCCTAGGACTGGGAAGAGGTGAGTTGGCATCGCGGATCTGGGGGATTTCACACAGTGGGGCACCCCTGATCGGGGAAAGGACCAAAACCCAGGATAGTAAAAATCCTGTGTTTCGGTCCACTTTAAAGTGGAACAAACTCCTGGATTTTGACTATCCCAGGTTTTGTTCCGTTCCCCGGAAATTCCAATTTGAGATGCCCCGCTGTGTGAAACCCTCTGTTGCCAAGCATTTTGCACTCTACACGTTTGCAGGAATTTCCAACAAAAATTATATATTGATTTTTTTCAGCATTTATTTCAATTTCAATATGGAATGTCTGTTTGTATTTTTTCAGTGCTTCCTCAATATGGTGGAAAGAATGCAGGGAGGGACCCCACTTTTTTAACAATTTTTGAGGGTTACACTCGTACAGCATAGGGTCCCCCCTATGTAGCAAACCAGCCCAGGCACCAGCCATGTGGGCTGGTGAGTTACATAGTTAGTGTCTGGCTGCTACAAAAGGCATCTGCACTGGCACTGTGTTCCACCAACAGGTTGGGGTCTTCAAACCTCTGGACCACCCCTAGGGAGCTCCACTGGTAGGAATGGTAAGCAAATGAACTGGCATGACACCTTACTGGTTCTTGGAATGTTTAGAGTGGCAAAATATGCATAACCCCCAATTGCATGGAGTTCAACCAGAACCAGAAATCAGATCACATTGCTTACACCATACTCTACAGTTCGGGAAGGGAAGAGGGTGAGTATTAGACCTGTGTTGTCGCGTAATATATATATTTTTTTTAAGACAAAGATAACATTCTCATTACAGAAAGGAAACTAGTTACAATGTATGTTCAGGCTCCCACTTATTTCCTTCCACACTGGCCATCTTGGTAACAGTGTAAAATTTCAGACATCTCAAAATCTCTGATTATGTGTAAATGCCTTATGTTCTCAAAGTAACACTGTTTGTGTTGCTTCAATTACTGGGTCTTTGTAAAGCTAGGAAAGGTGTGTCATGAGCATGTTCTGCTGTGGTCAGAAACAGCTGTGTAACCATTGTGGCTTGCCTTGCTCACTCATGCTGAGAGCACCAAAGAACAGAGTGGTCCTCTTTGAATGGTCCTGGTAGAATGGAACTGAAAGAAAGGCATGTTTTGGAGCCCTGCTACTTCTTCTACTTGGAAAAGCACAGGGAACAGATATCAGGTTAGCTGCTTGGTGCGTTATTATTAGTGTTAGGCAAACCCCCAAGTTTTGGGTTCGGCAAGCTCGACTGAAATTTAAATAAAAGTTTAGGTGTGGGGGGGGGGCACAGCAGGAGGTGTCTGCAACCTACCTGAGCCCCGATCTTGTTGCCGCTTACATGCTACTCATGGTAGTGGCGACCATCTTTCTGTAGCCCCAGTCGTGGGCCATTTGACAGACATTTAACCGCTGACCAGGGACCAGATCGGGACTCCGGTAAGTAAAAAGGGTTGATGGGCTGCTCATCAGCTAATCAACCAGCTGTTCCATGTCCAGACCCAACGCCAAGCTCAAACATGGACTCTCGACTGTCCATAGTCCATATTCCAACCAACCCTAGTTATTATTGCTGTTGGGCTTACAGTCACTTCAACAACATACTGCTACATTTAATATACAAATCCTGTGACACATTACAAGAACCAGGGGTGAACCCAAGGGTGAGGAGGCGGGTCCCCAGGTCTGCCCCCCCCCCCCCCCAGAAGCCCAGTGAAAGGAAATTATTAAAAATATTATTTGTCTAAACGCCCCGATACAATATTATGATAAACTTTCTGTATAAAGGAAACCCTCAGTACATATATACAACAAAAAGGGAACACATATGCACACCATAAACATGAAAATGTGTAAAATGTGAACTGTGTTAAGAAGCTTTAAAAAGAAGAAATATGATGGAGACATTCTGATACATAACGCAGAGGTTGCCACTATGACATTGTTATTGTAACACTTTCCAAAGTATCTTATACAGGCAGCAGTTTGTCTGACTCGTTGATTCAGATTTGATACAAGGAATAGCTCCAAGTTCACAGTATGGGTATTACAATCCACTGCAGTAAAACTAATACCAAAGAAAGAAAAGGCTCTTTCTATATATATATTATACTCTCTCTCTCTCTCTCTCTCTCTCTCTCTCTCTCTCTCTCTCTCTCTCTCTCTCTCTCTCTATATATATATATATATATATATATATATATATATATATATATCCCATCATGGTTAAATAAGGGGTAATACATAGGGATTCCCATACTGTACAGTATTCCCATTACGTACTATGCCCGATTAGGGGATGATAATTAGATACATGGGCTGAGATCTACCTGTTCATTAAGGCCCAATTGACAAAAAAGCTTACCTTTCTAGCAGTCCCACGGCACATGTACAAGCTCTTATCCAATCAATGCTGTATGCTGTGCCGTGTAACCACTCACCTATCCCCTCCACCTCCTGCCGCTGTCCCCTACCACTTACCTAATCCCTCTACCCCCCGCCACTGCCTTCTACCACTTACCTATCCCCTCCACTTCATGCCACTGTCCTCTACTGCTTACCTAACCCCTCCAAACCCTACAGCTGCTCTCTACCACTCACTTAACCAATCCACCCCCTGACGCTGTCCTCTACCACTTACCTAACCCCTTCATCCCTGCTGCTGTCCTCCACCATTCACCTAACCTTTCCACCCCCTGCCGCTGTCCTCTCCCACTCATCTAACCTCTCCACCCCTGCCTCCATCCTCTGCTGGTCACCTAACCACTCCACCCCCTGCCAGTGTCCTCTACTGCTCATCTAATCTCTACCCCTGTCTCTGTCCTCTACCGTTTACCTAACTTTTCAACCCCCCGCCACTGTCCTCCACCACTTACCTAGCCCCTCCTCCTGCTGTTGTCCTCTACTGCTCACCTAACCTCTCCCCCCTGCCATTGTCATCTACCTTTTACCTAACCTTTTCACCCACTGCCACTGTTCTCCACCACTCACCTAACCACTCCACCCCCTGCCAGTGTCCTCTACTGCTCATCTAACCTCTCCACCGCCTGCCACTCCGCTCTTCCATTTACCTAACAACTCCACCCCCACTGCTGTCCTACACCACCCACCTAGCCCCTCCTCCCACTGCTGTCCTTTACTGCTCACCTAACCTCTCCACCCCCTGTCGTTGCCTTCTACCACTCACCCAGCCCCTCCACCCCCTGCCACTGTCCTCTACTGCTCACCTAACCCCTCCACCCCCTGATGCTGTCCTCTGCAGCTCACCTAACTCCTCCATCCCCTGTCCTCTACTACTCACCTACCTCCTCCACCGCCTGCCCCTTTCCTCTACCACTTGCTGAACCCCTCCACCCCCTGCAGCTGTCCTCCACCAGTCACTTAAGCCCTCCACCCCCTGATGCTATTCTCTACGGATCACCTAAACCCTCCATCCCCTGCCACTGTCCTCTACCGCTCACCTAGCCCCTCCACCCTCTGTTGCTGTCTGCTATCACCTACCTAACCCCTATCCACAGCCACTGACCCACACCTCTGATCTTACCTAGCAGAAGCCTCAGCAGCACCAAAGACCCATCATCAGCAGCAGAGTCAGAGAGGGCAAAAACGTGAGGAACAGATGGGGAAACAAGTACCAGAGGGAAATCAGCTGCAGAGAAGGGAGACTGACAAGGGTCAGGAAGTGGTGGTGAGTACTAAGATGCTGACCCATAATGCAGTGCAATGCAGATAACTGTAATCAAACCTAGCTCACTGTGAATAAGAGTGAGGGTTAAAGAGGAACAATCACTATCCTGGTGATTGTGCCTCTCCTGCAGAGCATCCCGATTTGGCATGAAACCCCCTTGGAATGTCAGTAATTCTTACCTTGCTGGTGATCCCATGGTGCATGACCATGCTCTTCTCCAATCAGCTCTGACATCAGAGCTGGCATCAGAAGGGCTTAGTAAAGCTGAATAGAGCATGAGCAGCTGGCTGCTCCCCCTTTAGCTGTGCGTACCCATGACAACCATTCAAAAATGCCTGGTGTGGGTGTGTGCATCAGCCAGATGGAAGCACAGCCAATGCGTGTGCTGTGGTAAACCTTGGTGAGGTAAGTATACCAGGCAATTGAGAGCATTTCACACAAAGGGACATCACGATTTGGAAAAGGAAATCAGTGGGCCCTGGAGTTTTTAAGTTCCCTGGAGACCAGCACTCCTTCCTCATCCAAAGGTCTTGCTTGGCCTGTAGGAACATAAAACAGCACCTAACTTTCCCCCCTCCTGCCTTTTGTGATCCGGACATTGAGTACATACTTACTTTTTCATTTTTGATGCTCTACCTACATGGGGACTATGAAACGACACAGTGTGCAGCCATTTCCAGGTCATCTTAGAGTTAGGGATGTGGCATGGGTATGGCTGGGGGCTTGACTTAGGGGTTTATTCATCAAGGGATAGTGCCAGGCAGTGCCTCATAGCGGCAGGCAGCGTCTGGTGAACGCCGGGCGCTGTACACAATACCACATTTATGAAGGCGAGTCTGGTGAGCGACTCTAACAGCACCATTTAGCATACGATTCATCATTACAGGCAGCTCAGCATATATAGCACCGGCGCTCTAGCTTCCAGAGCGCCAGGTATTACCTGTCGCTACCTGTCACTCTCCCATACATTTCAATGGACGTTCCTTTTCTTCTGTTTAAACATGTTTTTTTGTGTTTAATTTATTTTCTCTTAAATAATTGTGTCACCTCTCCTGGCCTGGAAAGAGTCATTTTTGAAAACTTTTTTTATATTTTTATGCAGATTTGTCATTACAGGTCTGGCATTAAAGTAATAATGTTACAACGTCATTCCAGGTTACAGCTGGATATGCTACATATGCTCTATGCTACAGCGACCAGATCCAGAGCGCCTACGCTGTGTGTGGCTAATTTTTGGTTGAATATGGTGTGAAGCGCTGAGAGCCGGTCTCACTGAGCTGGCGCTACCTCTCGCTCCCTGCAACGCTGTACTGGTGTTAGAACGCCCAACATACATCTCAATCATCAATTCCGACCAGGTTACTACAGCTACTGAGGCGCTCTATTACAGCAACCGATAGCCGATCACAGCGTATATTAGCGGTCGCTCTTAGCGCCTCTATACAGTCTCTCATCTGCTGATACCTGGCACTAGTAATGAATCAGCCTGCCCATTGCAAAAGAACTTCTGCGAGCGCCTATCCTTCCTCCTCTTTCCTATTTTAAAACGTTGAGAGGTAGGCTTCTTGTGAGGTGCCATACCTCTTCCAGGACCACCCCCAGCCCAAAAATGCCCCCCCAGTGCAAGAACCTGGGTGTGCCACTGACAAGAACAAACCAGTGAAAATAAGTGTTAGTGGCATAAAGAGCTCAGCCTGAATCTTTTTTTCTTCTTTTTGCTCTTTTTTCTTCTTTATGAACATTATTTTCTAAATGGCTGACTGCAGCAATATGAAAACAGTTTGCAGAGATCAAATGGAAGGCGAAGCAGGAAAGGTGACAGGAGAGCAGGAGCAGGTGGTGAGGAGCAATGTCTGCTAGAAATGTCTAGGGTTCGATTGTGTAGATGACAGCTTGTGAATTTTGTACAAAATACAAGGGACAGATCTTACTACAAGACATCTCTCCCGTTCCCAGGCTGCCGCAAGCTGTCTGCCACTCTTGGCCTCTGGATACATTTCCCAGCATTCTCCTATATGAATTGTTTTTCTGCTGTGTATGGCGCAATGGTATTAAACTGAACATTAATTGTCAACTTTCTTTTTCCCAGTATACAAAGTATATTTTATGAATTAATATTATGCGTGAGGCACGGTGGCCTTGTAAAACTTAGAAATATGCATGTTGTTCTCTAAAGCCAGGAGAGCATTTTATAAGGTAGAGAAAAGTGTAACCGTAGAAAAGAAGACATTTCCTTAAAGTCATACTTTAGTTCAAAAAACCCCACCATACTCACCTTTCATCCAGCGCAGGCTATCGCTGCTGGTGTAGTGTAAAGACACTTATCGGATCGCCCACTATCAGTACTGCAGCAGGAGCCGCTCCCACCTCCTCCACCGCCTCCCGTGCCGTGCAGAAGGGGAATATGGCGCACCACGCTCCCTCATCACAAGAACTATGGCACGCCCCTCTCCATTGACATGAATAGAGAGGGGCGTGCCATTGTTCTTGTGATGAAGGGGCGGGGTGCTGGAGCCCCCTTCTCCACAGCACATCAAGCTCCGAGGCAGTGAGGGTGACAACGGGAGATCCGATAAGTGTCTTTACACTGCACCAGATGAGAAGTGAGTACACTGTTTTTTTTAACTAAAGTATGATTTTAAGGAAATTTAAGGTGGAGTAGGAGAAAATTAAAAACTAAAAAAAAAATAGTCCCAAGTTTAAAGAATTTGCAAACACAGTAAAAGTGACAGCATTTCTTCTATTGAGCCTAAAGTGGCATGCTCCTCTGTTCCTATCCCCAACTCTTACTTCCCCATACTGCATTGTGCTGACAAGGGCCACTAGCCCAAAACACATGTCTACATATTATGAAGTGTATAAATATTATTATAAATAATAATATATACTAAAGCATTGCTCCTCTTTCTGGGAGCTTAGAATATCACAAAAAGAGGTGCTTTGCATGGCTCCACCTACTGACATAGAATAATAGGCATAGCCTGTTATTCTTGGTCTGTATGCGCCATATCAATACTGTTTTAGGAAACTGGATACTCTGAACAAACTGAAGGTCCCACACCTTCCATAGCCCCAACTACAATATAAGGCACCACTGCTGAATGTATCATAAAGTTAAATTTACAAAAATAAAGAAATATACACATTTAAGACTCAGTTAAAAAACACAAAAGAAACCCAGATTGGAAAGGGGGGGGGGGAGGACTGGTGGGTAATACAATAATAAATAATAAAATACTAATCTATATTACAAGTATAAATAAATTATATTGCCTGGCTGGTGTGAAGAAAGTGCTGTAGTGCTTATAAGCCTCCCTATTAAATGGGGCCACAATATCACAATATTACCTACCTACTTAAAGTGCAAATGCTAATGTAAATTACCCTCTAACCTAAATGAATCTATATACATGCTTAAACAACCAGTGAGAACCAGCCGGGAAGAACACAAGAATTACAATTATCAAGCAAAATTGAACTTACATGGAAGACTACCGACAGCCCACCAGCCCACAACCCCTGCGTCTACGCGTTGCGTGACGTCACAAGCGTCACTTCCTCAGGACATTTTAGGAAACTGTTCTTGACTTCTAATGAGTTATATCAGGCAGGTAAGCAAACAGCGGTGGTGGGCAGAAAAGTGAAATATGGGGGGAAAAAAAACAAAATTGAGATGATGGATTTTATAAATAGGGAGAAACAAAAAGTGCAAAAGCTGTGTAAAAAAGTGGCAAGAATAAAGGTTTTACTTCAGTGCTTTTTCCTTGTCGACTTCTTTCTTATTTCCTTGCTCTGCTTTTGTTTTTTGCTTCCTTCCTTGTTTTCCTCTTCATAATGTTTCCAATCCACCATATATTTCCTTCTTTTACTTGTTTTGCTTCTTCGTTTATTTTCCTCATTGTTCTTATTTAATGTGGTTGCTCTCGTTAATCCTTATATTCTTATCATTATATTCTGTTCCCTTTCTCTTTCCTTTTTCTCTTGTTATTTTGTGCCATTTGTCACTTTACTTCAGATGAAAAATTAGATGGAAGTTGTAAGATTTTCTACAGCCTTATGTGTATGTGAGATCAATGGAGAATACATATTTGCATCGGGCATAGACATGCTTACACCTCCCTGGTGGATTGTAATGGATTTTCCAAAGGTTGTAGGGTGGTGACCTGTGAATGGGGATACATTGACATAGGATAAAGACTTTGAAGACAGAATCCAAACTCACCTCCAGTATGATCCCATCTCATCTCTCTCTCTCTTACTCTCTCTCTCTCTCCATGTTCGCACCTTCTCCCCTCATTGTCACTTAGATAAAGTAGATTAATGTATATGCTTGTAAATATACAGCATATTCATATAATCCATGGTTTACCATGTTGTTAAGCAGCCCCAAACCAAGCAGATATTACAGAAGTATTCTGTTTACACCTGACTCTAAATTGACTTCTAGGTAAACAATAAAAGTGAGCGGCACTTTTTTATTCTGAAGGGATAACTCAGCAGCACCATGGGGAAAATAAGCACTACTTTCTTTGTGTAAAAAAAGTGCTGGATCAACCCCGCTAACTTACATCCTCATTTTATTTAAGTTGATAAGTTGATCAATTATTTTGATGCCATTTTGTATGACTGTAGGCCACTTCTGTCTAAATCATGCTTATATAAGCTATTTATTATTTTGTAACCTGTTTTCTGAACTGTATTGATTGTGTTCTAAGCTTCTGTAACATTTTGTTCCGGGCCAGCTTGTTTGCCAGACACTGCCAATATCAGCATTACTTTTTGCCATGTACAACTCTTTAGCCATGGGGACAACTCTGAGTAGTCAATTGTAGTTCATTTGCGGATCAAAGGTATACACGCTACCCGGAATATTTGATGATAGAACCCCAGTCTGACTAATTAGCATGGCTTATTTGAATGGGTTGGCTGGATATTAAATACGATAATGCATGTCCTCAAGGTGGTACTTCTTCTTTTACAAAGATTTGATTGAGGTTTAAGCATAAAAGACAGCATACCTTAATTCACATGTTATAACAGTGTCTAACATATGCTTTATAGACAGTTTTCATATTAAACATTGCTTATTTTCTCTCTACGAAGTTTCAAAGTTTCCGTCTTCTGATTTTGTGTGCTAGAGTTCCTGTCTTGGCAGATGATAGAGTATCTAACTGGAATTTAGCTTAACTGGTTACTAGTGAAATCCTCTAAGGTGAACCTTGGTTTTAAACTTCGCTTAGGTCCAGGTTGCTGTCTTTGCTATTGGCAAACTTTATATGCAATTTTAACATAAACGAGTAAAGCTCAGAAGAGAGAAGGAGACAGTGAAGTAGAAAGAGGTTTGGAGCAGAAAGAGGAGGGAGGGGTAGGGAGGGGTGGTGGCTTAAGAGTGATTTCTAGGGATAATATATAGATTCTCTGTCGGCCGAGCCTGAAAGGGGATTGTTTATACTGGGAAGATCGGGTCAACTGGGAGTTCTGCAGCCCTATATATTTCACCCCATTTAAACTTTTTGTATGTGTTGTTCGCTACTGCTGTAATTTTTTCATTGCAGAGGGTTTCAGATATTCTATTTTGTATCTCCGACCATGGGATAGTGGTTGTCTTCCAACATCTAGCTATCGTAGCTCTCACTGCCGCAAATATATGGAGAGCTAAACGCCACCCTGTTTTGGTAAATGTCGCCCGTCTTTAGAGAAAAGAGGGCTTCCCAAGGTTCTTTTTTCAGTGGTGTGTGGAGAACATCTGATATTACCTTGTAGGCCCTATCCCATGTGTCTCTAGCCACCGGGCAGTCCCACCAGACACGTGCCTCTATCATTACAGCCTCTAAAACAGCAAGGGGATTCTGAATGAATTCTGAATTTGTTGATCCGATCTGGGGTGTAGTACCACCTGAACATCACCTTGTTTGCATTTTCCAACACTAGATGTTTTTTTGGTTTGACCCATATATTCTGCCAGGCCTCGGGGGGGTTTTCGACTCCCAATTCTGACTTCCATCTTGTCATGTCTAAAAGGATCAGGCGGGGTGACCAGGACTGTATATATGCTGGAGATAAGCCCACTACTGAAATGGTCCCTGATGCATCTAAATTCAAAGTCACAAGTTTTTCTGTATGGAGGGGTAGCTCTTAATAAAATGCTGTATTTGAAGTAGGCTGAACATTTCATATGGTGGGAGTGGATCACTAGATGTCAGCTCCTGTAAGGACTTCATCCTTGTTGGTATGCATAAGTTGTCTACTGTCGTGAGGTTTTTCCTAGTCCACCAGTTGAAACTGGTTGGATGTATAGTTCCTGGGGGGAACATTGGATTGCCCAATAATGGGGCAGCTGGCATGTGAGGTGTGATGAACTGAAGTATGCAGCAGAACTAGTGGGGCTATTTGGGCTACAATAAAGTACTTATGAAGGGAGGGGAAGGCAAGATCGCTGTGTTCTTTTTTACTAAACAGTGTGGCTTTCTTCACTCTATGTTTAGTTTTGTTCCAGGTGTATGATAGGATTTTCTGTTGTACTATATCTAGAGTCCGTTTCAGGACAGGTATCGGGAGCACTCTGAATAAATATAAAATCTTAAGGAGAAACACCATTTTCAAAGCTGCTATTCGCCCGAGCCAGGATAGCCTTACCATTTGCCAAGATTTGAGAAGCTTATCTAGAGTTTTAAATAGTTCTGGATAATTTGCATCAAAAAGCTTATTGTAGCTACTTGTAAGTTTGAATCCTAGGTAGGGTAACCTTTGGGTCCAGGCCCAGGCAAAATTATGGGATAATGTTAGTTTGGTACTATTTGTTAGGTAACTATCTAGAGCCGTGGACTTGGAGGCATTCAGTTTAAGGCCTAAGATGTGTCCGAAGTCCGAGAGGAGTTTAATGGCATTGGGCGCCAAGATATGGGGGGATGTCAGCATGAGGAGCATATCATCTGCAAATAAGGAGATCTTATGCTCCTGTTCTGCCAATGGGATTCCTTTGATGGAGGTTTCGTCTCATCTTCATTGCCAGGGGCTCCAAAGCAAAAAGGAATAAAATGGGAGACATAGGCAACCTTGTCTGGTACCTCGCTTTATTGAAAAGGAATTGAAGCCAGCATATTTTATGTGGGCAGATGGCTGGGTATAGATGGCTTAGATCAAGGAAAGGAAGCCAGGGCCAAAACCCCATTTTTCCAAGGCGAAGTGGAGATATTGCCAGGAGAGGGAGTCGAAGGCTTTTTCTACATCCAATGAGAGTAGCATGGCTGCAAGGTTTTGGCCCTTTACTCCATCAATTAGTTGCAGTATTCTTCGTCTCCGGCTTGTCTCCTGGGAACAAAGCCTACTTGGTCACTATGCATTATGTCTCCCAGGAACTCATTTATTCTGTTGGAAAACACTTTAGTTAGGATTTTAAGTCTATATTTAGTAGGGATATTGGCTTGAAATTTT
>JAQIHN010000887.1:0-21041 GCA_027917425.1 Gastrophryne carolinensis
AGACTCCTGCCTCCTTTGGGCTCTCTCCTGGCATAACTGTCTCACTCTTTGCTGCTTCTAAACTACTCTCCAACATTAAAACATAACCCCTCTGATGGATCTGATAGTAAGAACCAAGAACTATGGCAGGACACTATTTAAAGGGTAAGTTGACTTTCAATACAATTTTCCTCTAGTACTTTTATTTTTTCCTGTGTTAGAAAATGTGTGATTTATGGAAACAGTTTTCACTACCTGCAATCTGTTGCCATTGACAAGGTACACCAAGTCTGTACACCAAGAAGAGAGAAGTGAGTCCTGTACACACAGAAGACTGCCGCTATGGCTGCTGCTGAGGTGAGGGAAGCCATCAGTAGTGTGCTGTGTGTACAGGACCCACATGTCTCTTCTTGGTGTACATTGTCAATGGCAACAGATTGCAGATAGTGAAAGCTGCTTCCATAAAACACTTTTCTAACATAAGAAAAAAAATACTAAATCAGCCCTGAAACCTTAAAGTCATTTTGGCACACAAAAATATACCCTTCCAAAAAATCCATCATAAGTGGACTTTCCCTTTACTAAGGCCCTTATTCATCAAGCGATAGCGCCAGGTAGTGTCCGACGAGCGCCAGGTAGCGGCAGCTAACGGCGACTACCGACTCAAGTACGCCCGGCGGCGGTCACAATGACGCATTTATCAAGCAAAATGAGGCTAGCGCCGGCGAGAGCGACGGCTAGCGCGGCATTCATCATGAAGCCGCCTGGACCGAACAGCGCCGCTGCAAATTCCCTCACAGCGCCAGGTATGAGCTGTCGCTCCCTGGCGATGTCCAATGCATTTCAATGGAGCAATCTATAATAATTCATGATTAATTGGTAATAATTTTTTTTTTAATTTTTTTAATGTCAAAAAATCGGAGAACACTTCTGCAATGTTAGGATTTATTTTTAAGTAAAAAAAATAAATAAATAAATAATGTGCAGAATTGATCTAACAGGTCTGAGATTAATGTATTCATATAACAAAATGATTCTAAAAACATGTATAATGTTACATTCAAAAAATATGGTTGTTTAGGGGTTAAAAACTAGTTAATACAGATCGCCGCCAGCACTCTGGGGTTTAAACAAGGAATGGACAGCGACAGCACATTCGGAGCGTGATTTTTTGATGAATATGAAGCTAGCCGTTCGCTCTGGCCATTCGTTGTCAGGCGCTCACATACAACGCTGGACCTGTGAAACAGCGACCCCCCAGCCCGTATTCAACATTACCGCACACCGACTGAGTCGCTGTCATCAAGCTAACGCCGGCCAAGCACAGCGAATACTGGCTGGCGCTGAAAAAATCACGCTACAGTCGCTCATCTGTCGCTACCTGGCGCTATTGATGAATCGGCCTCCCCGTTTACTAACAGACAATCTCATGGCCCCTCGCAAGATTGTGCAGCACATGTTTCACCACATGCTGGACATAACTCAAGACACCTGGTTCACTGGTACTCGCTAACTTGAACTTGTTTTTAACATTTTTCCCTCCAAAGCCAACAATGTTATTTGGTTGACAACAGGACCATTCATTTTTATGGGCCCTTCCCTATGTGAGTGATCTTATGGGAGTCCTATTACTACAACTACTATTATATCTCCATAACAGTGCATGGAATTCCTATTTACACTAACCTCTTATTAAAGTCGCTTTCAAGGTCTATTCCTCTGAGAGGGTTCTTATTTTTGTAACTGTTAAAGTTAAAGATTCTGCTTCTGAGGTCATGCATTTATCTTTGTCATGTGACCCTCCCTTGAAACCATCTGTGTGATTTCTTGGCCAGTAATCAGATTTAGCCAGTTTTCTTCTTTTCTATAATAGAGTTGTGATTGAATTTTAGAGCACTCTTGTTGTTGTGGGTTTACTGCAAAAGTCCCTCTAGACTCATTGTTGATATCACATGGATATGGTTTGCAGGGTACGAGAGCAGATCTGTTTCTCTAACACATTCTCTTCTTCCTTCATTTTCCGGCATGCAAAGTGATCCCCCCCACTCCTCATGCTCTTATAGGCTGCTTCGTGTTGTTCTAAACAGAATGTTCAGCATAATCAGGACCGGCCTTAGAATAAGTGTTGCCCTGTGCAAGATTTCAGAGTGCCACCCCCAGCAAAACACATAGGGAAAGGGAAATGAGTCATATGAGAAGCTGAAAAGAGAGAGGATGGAGGGAATGTGGAAAAGCAAAAGAAAAGATAAAAAAGATGGAATGATATAGACATTGAGAGTGATGGAGATTGAAGGAAACTGACAAGAAGGGAGCAATGTGGATAAATGAGAAAAAGAGACTGAATGAATGAATGAATGAATGAACTAGGGAATGAGATTGAGGTGTGATTATGGTATAAATACAAGAGTGTGGAAGAGAAAGAGAGAGGAAGCGAGAGAGAGTTGAATAGGGTTAGAAAAAGAGAGAAAAACCAGGAATGCAAGGAAAGAAAGAAAAAAAAAGAGAGAAAGAAATAACTAACAAGAGATGAAAAGAAAGAAAGAAAGAAAGAAACTGGAAAAAAGAGATTGGGGAAGGTTAAAAAAAAGAGGAAGACTTGAAGAAGCTGAAAACAGAGGCAGACAAGAGGACGGTGGCAAGAGAAAGATGAAAGGAGAAAATGTGGAAATTACGTGAAAAAGGGGAGGGGTATGGAAAGAGAGGAAAATGGAGGGATCATGATATAAAAGAAGGAGAAGGGGAAATTGAAGAAGAAGAATAAAGGTAAAAGAGAATTACAAAGATATGTGCAAAAAAGAAATAAGCGGAGTATTTTGGAAAAGAGAGGGCTGTTGGTCAAGCTCTTGCCCCCCCCCCCACAGAGGTTGTGATCACCCTGTGTGACCGCATAACTCGCACACCCCAAAAGGCTGCCAATGAGGATAATGGGCCTGATGCAGAGCCTCCTCTGAACTGCCCTTAAAACCTTCCGATTGTCCGGGGCTCCCGTTTGAATCGTGGATCAAATGTGATGCAGAGCCTCCGTCGGAATGGCTCCCTAACTGATCCGTCAATTTCACTTTACTCGGAAAGCTTTTTTTGCTCTCTCGGGTGCCTTCAATTTGATCGGGGCTCCCGGTCACGTTCACATGGGCGGCCCGTTTTTCCCTGATTTTTCCTGCCTTTTTGAACGTACCTGCTTGGTTTCCGTCATATTTGACCTTCCATTTTGGTGGTTTTAGCAAGTATACTTACATCTCCATGGCTCTTCAGTTGCCAATCTGGCTACACGCAAGCGCACATCCCTAAACCTCCATTGGAATATGCATATGGCACCAACTGCCAATTTGACACATATATATATCTATTTCTGTTAAATTTTTGGTGTTCCTTTTTCCTTGCCATTAATGCATACCTTAATCTCCTTTGTGTTCCTTTTTCCTTTCCATTAATGCATACCTTAATTCTTTCTGATTGTTTTTGATTTATTGTCCCATATCTAAACCTTTTTGTCATGTAAATGTGTGATGATGTTGTGTGATTGTACATTTGCAGGAAAGACAACACACCAAATCTTTTTATTTGTTTTTAATTCAAACGTTGTTTTAATTTTTTATTTGGATTTGGATTTTTCATATTATTTTTTTTTTTTGCCAAAACTAAAAAACAATTAAAATTTCAATGCAAAATAAAAAACATTAGGCCTCGGGGTCTTGTGCCTGTGGTTTTCTAGTATCTGTGAATGATAAACAACATTAGTTTAGCATTGTTTTTATGGTTTGGTTGGGCGTGTTTTTTTTGGGGCACTTTTTAAACCGGACCTTCAGCGTGATTTAATGAAAAGCCCAAACTCTTAAAAAACGATTCCGCAGCATCATCTGTTAAAAAAAGATACAAGGACCCACCACTAATCCACAAAATACATTAACAAGTTTCCTGGCCTAACTAAAGTTACTTTATTAACCTCTTGCTGCCTCACATTGCCCTAGTTCTTCTATCTGCATGTAGGCTAGTTTGTAGCAGCGTACATGTGTTAAACTAAGGTGGGCTGGTATGTAACGTGACAAACTAAGTTGTTTCAGACTATTCTTGCACTTTGTTTTTTTTTTGATTATAAGGAATGTGTGCGCGCACATAAATGCACGCTCGCATACTCACATCCATGATGATGTCGTCCTGCTCCTGTGTAAAGATGGCATAGCTCCTGGTATACCTCTGACGTTCCCCCGCAGTGACGTGCAGTACATCCGAAATTGGAATGCCCCAGAGACATGATGCCTGTAACCCAACCCTGGATTTCTTCACACTCCAAAGGGCTGGGTTACATGGGTTTTGGCCTGCTTTAAAACATCATGACCAAATCAGGTTAGGATGGAATAACCCACCTCCTTTACATTATTATTAAAGTAACACAGGTTCCCTCACATAAAGCAGAACAAAACACAGAGCGGCCACTGGTCTTCCCCCTGGAAATCCCAGATCGGGATGCCCCACTGTGTGAAACCCTTTTTACTGAGACTTTACTCAGAAATGGCAGACTCCCTCTCTTAAAGCGGAACAAGCCATGATTAGTTTAATGACCTTCGCAGGTGTATATTGTAGTGCCCCACCAGTCTGATCAAGACAACAGAACCTCATCTTCAAGAGACCAAAGGCTCGCTCCACCACAGAGCGAGTCCTCCTGGGGGCAGTATTGTAGGGCTCCTCTGCCTGTGAAGATGGGTGCAGGATTGGGGTCAGCAGCCAGGGGAGCAAAGGATAGCCAGAGTCTCCCCCCCCCCCCCCAAAAAAAAAAAAAAAAAGGTGTGCATTGCAACAATAGAAAAGAGGGACAAATAGGTGAGCGGGGTAGGGTTGGAGTAAAGGACATTTGTAATGAGCCTACATGCACATCCAACCTGTACACTCATTAAAAAAGTCTGGGGAATACTACTTACATAAGAGGGCAAGAACATGACGCAATAGGGTTCGATCACTTAACCCATTTAATTTAAAGTTAAAAAAATTAGGCAAAAAATATACTAACCAAAAAATTACCAAATAGTGTGTTAAGGGAAAAAAAAATAAAAGACAGGGTGGGCAACCAATACAAGTTTCATACACATACCCAGTAAGGCGGGTGAGCTCAAATAGGTGCAGCCTGGTTTCTGCCATGCTCAGCAGGACAAGACCGCGGAGCTGGCGCCGCTGATGTGCTCCAACAGAGGACTGCATATTATTGCCCGAGTGCAAATACGGCTGCTCTGACTTGCCGTAAGTGAAGGCTCGGCGGCCCCGTTTCATTAGGGTGATTTCAATCGGAAAACAAGGCTCTGCATCACTGAAAAAAACGGAACAATGAACGAGGCGTCCGTTTTGCCGGGAAACAGCCTCGTGCGAGCCGACAATCGGAAAGGCGGCTGAGCGCACACATGAGCGCATAAGCGCACACTAAAATCAACGTAGCACCCTTTCCTTACCCGATCAAAGGCCAAAACCAACGGGGAAATGCACGGGGGAGCTGAACGGGGAGGCTCTGCATCAAGCCAAATGACTTGGTTAACAAGAACTACAGAGCAGTCTGCATTACAGTGATAAAGGCATAAAAGCAGTATAAAAATGATAAGCGAAGAAGCATCCCTGGATAAAGAAGAGTCAGTAGCATAACTGATAAACATTTGAAGGGACGAGGGGTCAGTAGAGAGTAGGATCAAGAGGGTTCATCAGAGTAAAGCATATTAATGTTTGAAGATGTGTACTCAGAGTAAGGTATAATGAAGAGTAAAGGATGCAGAGGAGTCATTAGAGTAAGGGATATAGAGGAGACTTTAGAGTAAGAGATGAAGCGGAGCCACTAGAGTAAGGGTGGCCAGGACTGAAGCTACACTCAAGGAATGCGGACATTAAAGTCACTGATCAGCCAAAATCAAAGCAAAAGTGTACTCACCTTTTGTCTCTCGCAGCTGATCACTTCTACTCTTGTGCTCAGAAACTCACCCGATCGCTATATTGCATCCTGCACCACCCGCCCCAAACTCCAGTCTTAGGCGCTTCTGTGTCAGGCTCATGTGTACCACCTTCAGTCACAGTTAACTATCATGTCCTCTTTGTTCACTAGGCCTGACAAACCCCCTTCATGGCAATGAATGGAGAGTACATGGCTACGCCACTGTGACTCATTGATGGAGGGGGGGGGTGTAGACCCAACACGGAAGCGCCAGCGACTGGAGTTGGAGCCGGGCCAAGCAGAATTTAATTCAGCGCTTGAAGTTACTGATCACCGGTGTCCAACCGATTAGCTGCAGGGGAAAAAAGGTAAGTACCCTTTTGTTTTCTTTTAGGGGTCAATTCCTTTTAAATGGTGGTTAAATTCCATAAATATCGCAACTGCCCTTAGGAATGCTGCAATCCCCACTTTCTAACATCCTGATTTTGGATCCTCTTAAAACCACATGGAATTGCCTGGAATGCTTCAACAAACACACCCTTTCCACAATCACATCGAACCCCAATCACCAGCAGTGACTTAGGCAATCTGTGCACCAAGTAAACATTTGCTTTGATACCTAGAGGCCGATTCATCAATAGCGCCAGGTAGCGACAGATGAGCGACTGAAGTATGGCGCTATGAGCGCCGCTAGCGTCAGCCGCGGGCGTTAGCGATTCGCTATAGCAGGCCTCCTCAGTCGCTACCTGGCGTTGTTGCGAACAACGCCTACATTGCTGAATATGATGTTGGCCCTCAGCTTTGTTGGCGCTGTCAGTCAGTGTGACCACGCTATTCTACCCAGCGCCTGTTAGCTTTGCTGTGTCCTGCCCATCCAGTACCTTCTGAATAAAACACATTGCCACATTTGTTTTGAAATGTAAATTTTGTTTTATTGTGTGTAAAAGGTAATTACATTCTACCAGATCTTCGAATATAAATGGAAAATAAAACATAATTAAACACATAGTCACAAATTTTTTAATTTTTATTTGTTACCTAAAAAGGAAATACAATTAAATCACCAATGAGAAAGAAAAGGAAAATAAAAACAGAACAGAGAAAGAAAAGGAAAATAAAAACAGAACAGAGAAAGAAAAGGAAAATAATAACAGAACAGAGAAAGAAAAGGAAAATAATAACAGAACAGAGAAAGAAAAGGAAAATAAAAACAGAACAGAGAAAGCAAAGGAAAATAATAACAGAACAGAGAAAGCAAAGGAAAATAAAAACAGAACAGAGAAAGAAAAGGAAAATAAAAACAGAACAGAGAAAGCAAAGGAAAATAATAACAGAACAGAGAAAGAAAAGGAAAATAATAACAGAACAGAGAAAGAAAAGGAAAATAATAACAGAACAGAGAAAGAAAAGGAAAATAAAAACAGAACAGAGAAAGAAAAGGAAAATAATAACAGAACAGAGAAAGAAAAGGAAAATAAAAACAGAACAGAGAAAGAAAAGGAAAATAAAAACAGAACAGAGAAAGAAAAGGAAAATAAAAACAGAACAGATAAAGAAAAGGAAAATAAAAACAGAACAGATAAAGAAAAGTAAAATAAAAACAGAACAGAGAAAGAAAAGGAAAATAAAAACAGAACAGAGAAAGCAAAGGAAAATGAAAATAGGAATTAGAATGTAAAGGAAACTTACAACCAAATTAAACACATAGCCACATGTATATATCTAATTTTTGTTTAATTTTTTCTCTTAAACTAAATTAAGATTAAAATATAAAGGAAATAGAAAAAGAAAAGTCCTGCAGAAATGCAAAAGAAAAGAAAAGTCCATGAAAGGTTGGGTAGAGGAATGTCCAGATCACGGTGCATCTCTTGGTGCCTGAAAAATTAAGAAAAGTGCAGTTAGTATATATCTTTATAGTTATTTTGTGCTTTATTAAAAAAAAATGCATAACTTGATAACCAACATTGGCGTCTTACACCCCCCTTAGAGTGGTTTGGGTCATCTTAAACCCCCCTTAGAGTGGTTTGGGTCATCTTAAACCCCCCTTAGAGTGGTTGGGGTCATCTGAAACACCCCTTAGAGTGGTTTGGATCATCTTACACCCCCCCTTAGAGTGGTTTGGGTCATCTTAAACCCCCCTTAGAGTGGTTGGGGTCATCTGAAACACCCCTTAGAGTGGTTTGGATCATCTTACACCCCCCCTTAGAGTGGTTTGGATCATCTTACACCCCCCCTTAGAGTGGTTTGGGTCATCTTAAACCCCCCTTAGAGTGGTTTGGATCATCTTACACCCCCCCTTAGAGTGGTTTGGGTCATCTTAAACCCCCCTTAGAGTGGTTTGGGTCATCTTAAACCCCCCTTAGAGTGGTTTGGATCATCTTACACCCCCCCTTAGAGTGGTTTGGGTCATCTTAAACCCCCCTTAGAGTGGTTTGGGTCATCTGAAACACCCCTTAGAGTGGTTTGGATCATCTTACACCCCCCCTTAGAGTGGTTTGGGTCATCTTACACCCCCCCTTAGAGTGGTTTGGGTCATCTTACACCCCCCCTTAGAGTGGTTTGGATCATCTTACACCCCCCCTTAGAGTGGTTTGGGTCATCTTAAACCCCCCTTAGAGTGGTTTGGGTCATCTGAAACCCCCCTTAGAGTGGTTTGGATCATCTTACACCCCCCCTTAGAGTGGTTTGGGTCATCTTAAACCCCCCTTAGAGTGGTTTGGGTCATCTGAAACACCCCTTAGAGTGGTTTGGATCATCTTACACCCCCCCTTAGAGTGGTTTGGGTCATCTTAAACCCCCCTTAGAATGGTTTGGGTCATCTGAAACACCCCCTTAGTGCGTTTGGTTGCTCTTTTGGATGGGAGGTCAAAGACATTTAAACAGGAGTGCAGTACTTGCATTAGAGTGAAGGGTAGTTAGCTTACCGCAAAATAAGAAGTGATCAGCCTTTCCCTTAGCTCATCGCCAGTCTGGGTGTCCTCACTTCTATCTGCGGGCAGGTTGGGGATTTCTGGCACCAGTGCTGTCTCCTCGGGGGCTTGGATTCGGTGACAAATGCAAATGTTGTGTAGCACACAGCAGGCAAGGATGATCTTGGAAACCTTCTGTGGGCTGTAGAGCATCTCTCCTCCTGGCCGTGCCAAACAAAGAAAGCGTGCTTTCAGCAGGCCGATGGTTCTTTCCACAATGCATCTGGTCTTGCGATGCGCTGCATTGTAGCGTT
The DNA here is from genome assembly GCA_027917425.1 of Gastrophryne carolinensis. Classification (NCBI taxonomy): domain Eukaryota; kingdom Metazoa; phylum Chordata; class Amphibia; order Anura; family Microhylidae; genus Gastrophryne; species Gastrophryne carolinensis. Next base: position 9,108 of record JAQIHN010000887.1, read on the forward strand.
CATGGGCAGAGGTCCGTGGGTTCCTGACCGGAGTCATGACCCACGTTCTCTGCCCATATCCCTTGTCCGCTGTAGAAAAAACACAAGGAGAGAGACAGCAATTAGTACTAGTACATGTTTTTGGGTGGTAGTTTGTTGAAAATTGCCTTACTAGGCCACATATTAGCAAAATACATAGACATGGTTAATTTATTACCCAGTAGCCAGCCAGCTGGCATTTCGTTGTTATCAAACTTCCGGCACAGGACTGTCCGCTGCAAGACGTAAGAATCGTGGCATGAGCCGGGGAACCCCGATCTCACCGCCCGCAGCTTCATCTCATGGTCACAGACCACCATGATGTTAAAGGAATGGAACTGCTTCCTGTTTCTGTAGGACAGCTCCTGTGCACGGGGAGGGCGGAAAGGGATATGTGTACCATCAACGCACCCTAGCACATTCGGGATCCCTCCCATCAGATAGAAAGCATGTTTTATTTTGGCAACCTCTTCCTCCTCCTCAGGAAACTTGATGTAAATTGGGATTAAATCACAAATTGCCAGAACTACCTGGATTAGGATGCGGCTCATAGTAGCCTGGCTTATCCCGCTGAGGAGGGCTGAGGTTGCCTGGAAGGTCCCTCGTGCCAACACATTAAGAGTGGCACACAGGCGTACTATGCCTGGAATGGAGTGAGTGCGTTTGGTGGATGGCTCGATTTTGGTCTTAATCTGATCATATAGGGACTGTAGTGCAGCACGATTCAGACGGAAGCGGCTCCTGATCTGCTCGTCACTTAAGTCCCATACTGAAAGGCGGATTGCAAAGGAGCGGGGTGCCCTAAGCCTCACAACACCCCGCTCCCTTTCCTCCTGCTCTTCCAGCATACGCATACATCCATCCACCCAGACACCATACATCACCCTCTTATCCATCACACACACTAAAGATATATACAAAAACAAAAAAAAAAAAAAAAAAACAATCACACACAACACACACACAAACAATCACACTACACACACACCCGCTACAATGCAGCTCACCACAAAACCAGAACTATAGTGGTCCAAACCACCAGCCTGCTGAAAACCAGCTTTCTAAGTTAAGCACAACCAAGAGGGGAGTTGCTGCACAGCCCACAAAAGGCCCCAAAATCAAGCCTTACTTGCTGTATGCTACACAAAATTTGCAGATGCCACCCAAACCAAGCTCCTAAAGAAACAGCACTGATGTCAGAAATCACCCAACAAGCCACAGAGAGTGAGGACAGAAACCAGACAGAGGCTCAAATGAGCTAAGGGAAGCGAGCACAGCACCACACCACAGCCTTTGCCACAGTGTAAGAATAGCAGAAGCTAGTTCATTCCTTCCTTTTATACTTCATTTTCAAAAGTGACAGGTCCGCTTTGCCGCCTTTTGCGTCGCTCTGCTATTTCCGGGCGCCAATTAGCCGACCCAGGTGTGCGTAAAACAGAGTGCGCACGCGCACGCTAGTAGCGCTACTAGCGTACTTGAGCCGTAACGTGCGTGCATTAACGGACATGGGCCAAAAATCAGGTGGGGACCAATGAAAGTGAAGCTGTTGTTTTTTTAAATAGCCGTTAGGCTAAGCACATGTCACAAGGGTTGCAGATACATCAGTCCATTGTTGGATTTGGGTGTGTGTTGTTTGTTGATTGAGGTCTGTAATGAGTTAATTGGCTAACACACATGCTTCTGTCAGTGCAGTGGAGGTGTGCCTAGAAGGAACTGGGCTGTATGTGTGAATCAATTAAGTGGGCTGCTTTTGGATTGGCTGTTAGAGCACATAAAACCTGGCCAAGCCTAAGAGATTGCGATGCCATTCTGTAGTGTGCATGCGTGCTTGTGGGGTGTTGATTTGTGTGTGTGTGCAGCTACAGGATGGAGCCAAATACAGGACATCTGCCGGCCACAGCAGGCCCGAGTAGGAGTTTGGTGGGTGCTGTGCGCAGACCTCCCTTACGGAAAAGGGCACAGCCTGAAGGTGGGGCAGCACCCCAGGCTAAGCGCCCAGGTGCCAAGAGGGAGCCTGAATTTAATTTGGCTGAGAATAATTATCTTGTGCGCCTGACACTTGCGAAATGGGAGCTGCTTTTTGGCTCCCAAAGCAAGTCCATAGGCAAACAAGAAAGAAGCAAACTGTGGGATGCCATTGGTGTGGAGCTTAGTAGCACAGCTCAACACCCACGTAGTGGCCCATCCTGCAGGAAACGCTTCTACACTTTGCGAGGGGCCCTTATGAAAAAGATGAATCACGATCTTGATGTGGACAGTGGGTTCAGCCAGGCTCCAAAGAGTACCTACAGGCCGTATGAGGAGATGCTGAAGGCCAAAATCCCACTGGCTCGGCTGCAGGGTGTGGATCCTGGGGATGACACCACCGGTTGGGCTGAAGGTACATATTTTCTGCCTTTTACAATAACCTAATGTTAATGTCTGTGATTAGCATTTTTACATTCTGACCAACTAACTGTAGGACCTTTGAAGTATTACATTATAGCTAAAACATTTGTAACTTTTCTGTCTGTTGCTTTATGCATAGGTGCACATGCTGCTGTCCGGGATGTGGCTCCGGACAACCAAGCTCCTGCCCTTCCAGCAACCTCAAGGCTACCCCAGTCTGCCATTGAAGGTATTTACCCATTATTTGTTTGCTGGTTTTTTGAAAAACAAATGGGTGTGGGAGCAGCTCAAGCAATAAAGGTTTGCCCTGTTGACTATTAATAATATGTGGGTGCGCCCTAATTGCACGCCCACTGTAACACTCACAGTCAGTAACTAACAAGGCCCTAACATGTGTAGATATGTAGGATGCCAGAGATGTGTAGCCATATATCGGCCTATCAATGTGTGAGCCACACTTGGCTTGATTAGTCAATATTAGTGAAAGAGCTGCTCACACACCTTAATGCAGGTTGTATTTTGGCACGCACATTAGCTAGGGCTCAATGTTGGTTTTATTTTGCACTAGCTCCCATGCCCTTGGCCCCAGCATCTCCTCCGGATCCCACCTACTCTTTGGATGTCGGTAAGTGCATGTGTTCACCTTGCTTGATCCACTTTGACTCAAGTGCATGTGTCTCATTTGTCATTTTTCTTTGTAGGCCAAGTGACTGGTTCATCTTTGGACCCCACTTCCGATGTTGCCGGTCAACAGGACCCTGTTGGTGTGTAGAGCAATACATAATGTATCCTTTATGCTGTTTAGGTAACACTGGTTCAATTTGGTTAGTCTACTAAGCTACATGTTTGCTTGGTAAACTTGAAGATGCCTCTTGGGAGTGCTGGTTGCCTCCCCAGGGTCAGTCTATTAGTTATTTTAGTGATAGCAATGTATATTTGCGGACATATTTTTAGGAAAACATTCACTGTAGTAGTTTGCTGAATCTTTAGACCCTTTTTTTTTTGGTTTTAGTTGACCCGAATATCGGAAGTGGCTGTCCAGAAAGGGCCCCTCAAGTTCCAGCTGCCAGAGATGAGGGTAAGTGGTTTTGCCTTGCTCTAGTATGTCTTTTGGCTCTAATGTTGTGCCACTTGCTTCTGGCAACTTGTGTGTCCACATCTATTTTCAAGGTCCAATCTCGAGTGAGGACCCCACTCCAGACATCTGGGATATAGCGGGTATGTTTAATTTAAGCAATGTTTAGGATGAGATTTGCAGAAATTAGTGCGTCTTAGTCCTGTAACATACATGTTAAACCGGCCCTTCAACATGATTTAATGAAAAGCCCAAACTCTTAAAAAACGATTCCCCAGCATCTAAAATGAATATATTTTACATTTTGAGTCACTAACTTATTAGTTTTTCCCCCACTGGGCTGCAACTCTGTTCAGGAATTTAGGATACGGGCGCCGCCATCTTGACTCAGAAGCATCACACTTACTGAGGAGAGGAGAGTGGGATAAGGTACAGGGGGGCAGGTTATAGCTGTGCTTTGCTCAGACAGAGCAGAGCTGAGGTCAGGGAAAGGTCAGCAGCCCCAGAATGCAGAGCAGCACAGTCACTTCCTGTTTGCAGGCACTTCCTGTTTGCAGGCTGCCTGAAAAAATGGGGGCTTCCATAAGCCACCATCTTGGATGTTTAAAGGCTCATAACATGCAGTAGATGCAGGTAGGATGATTTTTAATGTGAGCAATCTGTATGTACAGTGTGGGGGAAACATATAAGATAGACTCTTATTCAGAGTGAAGGTCCGCTTTAACAATCTGAGTTTAACCAAGACCTTTGGTCTACTGTGTATTTTTAAAAATTTGAGAGGTATGACCTCGATAGCCTAACCAGGTTACATTAGAGTTTGGCCCACAGACCTACTAACCTGATTTTCCTGTTTAGCATTTGCCAACTTGGCCGACATCTCTGATGTTGATTCGCGACTCTCTGGCAGCGATACCTCGAGCCTACCTGGGCTGGAGGACACGCAGGTAACATGGCTGATGTAGACGACCTCTAAACCCATTGGCATATTCGTGGGTAGTGGAAGAAGCAACATGTAACATTTCATTTCATTGTTGTTTTGGCAGGAGGCGGAACCAGAACCCCAAGCTGGGACCTCTTCCCAAGTCCCATGTGGCCAAGCTTCAGAGGCTCAGACAAGGGTAAGTTGTCTAGTGAGTGTTTATGGTAAATTTTGGGAGGGGCATAGCTGCATTTGTTCCGTATGACTAAAATGTGGTTTACTATTTTTTTAGCCTACTACCACAGCAAGAGGAGGTGTGGCACCAACCAGTGCCGATTTCTACACACTAGGGGTCCGGATGCTGGAGGACTACAGTCGCCAACAGCCGCGTGATGGAACTAATGAGCGCATTGCGGCGTTGGAAAATCAGGTGCTGATGTGTCAGCAACAAAATGAGGGCCTGCAGCGCCAGGTGGACCAGTTAAGGCAAAACCTACAACAGAACCAGGACCTTGGTCGCCTTGCCAATGTTATCGAACAATCTGTACAGCGGCAGGAAGAGGCAATACAGCGCCAGGCAGAGGCAATACAGCGGCAGGACCAAACTTTGTTGTTGATACAACAGCTCATACAACAGCAGTCTATATTTTTTACTGCACTGTTGTCCCCCAACACCGCCCCTAGCAATGACTCCCAACCTCCCCGGCCACCCAGCCAAGAATATTAATTTTGTATCTTTTTGTTTATGTAAATATATTTGCTTCACCCACCTCTAAATTGTGTGTTTCCTAAGACCTCGCTAATAACACAGTCAGGGATGAGTATCTGGATCTACATATGTGAATGTATTGGTCAATGTAGCCCACACATTGGAGCCCATAGCTTACTATGGTTAACACCTGAAATGGCTCAAAAGGTATGGCTACATTGACCCACAAATGTTTTAGGAGACAGCTAAACTAGGCTTTGCAATGCAACACACTGGTATGATGTGTATCAAAAATGTTTTAATGTAAACAATGGCCAACACGGCCAACCTTGGCCAACAACGGCCATCAAGAGACCAGCCTTCCCCCCCACCCTAACGACGCCGTCGGCGCCTCTTCCGGGCCAGCAGCATCAGCTTCAGGAGCCGGATCTCCCGCCACAGTCTGCGATGCTGGTTTTCACAAGCTGTAGAAATGTAGAAACAACAATTTATTAATAATTTGGCAGTGACCTCAACAGACACAGATGTAGCAATGTAATGTCATTGTGTCCAATTAGGTGACACTCACATTAACATTGTTGACCACTGTGTGCTTATTGGTTAACATTATATGAGTACTATTGACTGGCAGGAATGTGAACAACACATCCCAAGCATACATTTTAGCTTAAAGTGTACCAACACCCACGGGTGATGGGCCCGGGAATCTATCTGATTCCCTGCCCCATCACCTCCCTCCCCGCGGGACATCCAAGATCGGGATGTCCCTGGGTGTGAAACACCCCCCAAACACCAAAATACCTACCTCAGTTTCTGTGTGGCAGTGCCGCTGGGCCCTCCCTGGTGCCCCTCTAGACGTGTGCGTGCCTGCGCCGGCCGTCTGTGAATTGCCGGCGCAGGCACGCCCCCGTAAAAAGGGGCGCGGGGGAGGCGGAGGAGGAGGCAATTTGCAATGGCTTGTACATTTTTGGGAGTCAACGTGAGTTCAGGGGGTTGTCACACAGCGGTGCCGATCAGGGGTGCCCCACCGTAGTGGAACAACACCCAGGAAAGTCAAAATCCTGGTTGTTGTTCCAGTTTAACTCTTGGGAAGCAAAGAAGGTCTAATTCCCTGTGTGTCCATTTTTGTGTTTAGTAACAGCCAAACATCAGGGCCTAAGTCCGAACGAGTCCACGAGTTTACCCTATAATGTTACAGGTCCAGACCTAATCGGGCCCATTTGGTTGTGTCTAACGCAAAAATAGTCTCGATAGGGCCTAATGAAGGATGTGAGCCAACAATCAAGCATGCAAACAGGCATGTTGGATTATTGTGCCAACACATTGAAAAGAGATTTGTGTGAAATTAACACATCGGTAAATTTAAATTGGCTGCTGATGTGACTAGAAGACATAGGTTTCACAAGTCTTTAGGCATATGAAGTGGGATGTACTCACCATCGCAGCTGTGGCGGGGGCCCATGCTGCTGGCCGTCCCTGGAGCTGGGGTGGGGAGGAGGGTCTCTGGCTCCGTCTGCGTTGCAACATCTGTCAACATAAAGCAAAAGGCAAAAACAAAATTAGTGGGCAAATGACACATGACTATTTGACATCCATCTGGTTCTTGAGTCTGAAAATGCAAAGGCTTGCATGGTTACATACAGGTTGACCTAAATTAGCATATTTCCTGGACCATGAGTTAATGTCAATTTGTAAGGCTTCACACATGTATCCCTAAAGAGAATGTGCAAATAACATAGACAGTGCTATTTAAAGGAATCATTTGCAGTTTTTAGCCTAAGGTTAATAGTGGGCCACATGTTGGAGCGGGAACAACTTAACCCAAGAAAAGAAATGCAAACACCCATCATGGTGTTGCCAGAAACATAGGGGTGGTTGACAGTTGGCTCGCACTGTAGTGGGGTTTGTGATGTTAATGTACATTAGCAAACCAGCTGACACAATGGACCAGGAAACGTGTCTGTTAAAAGTGGTCCAAGACCCAGGATTGTTAATATTCAGTGTGTTAGTCTACTTTGGCAGAGCCACAAAATTTTAAGCTTCAAACACCCCTGCCTTCCGCACATCACTCCTCCAGTGTGTGCGCACGCGCATGCCAGTATGAAACATAGCGCAGGCGCACACACATCTAGAGTGCCACACAGGAGGCAGGGACGCTGGCTTCTGGCAACCCCAAAGAGTTAAGTAGTTTGTGGTTTTTGGTTTGGGGGTGGCCCAGGGTGAGGGATGTGATTGGGCAGGGAAGGCGGGAGAATCCAAGCAATCTCATCAATGTTTGTTGGTCCACTTTAAAGAATGACATAAATTCCAAATTGAGATGGCTAACAACATACACTTACCACGACTATGCCCGAGGAGAATGCTTCGCCAAAACTCCATGGAGGTGCCGCCTATATGATGCCCTGCAAATTAGAGAGGAATGGCAAGGGCTAAGCAAAATTGGTCAGATGAAACCTGTCACAGACTAACAATTAAAACATGTGCACTCACCAGGGGATGAAGCGCCACTTGAATCCCAGGGAGGGCTCTGAGGAGGAGGCGGGGAGCCTCGGCTCCTCACACTCTGCTCCGAAGATCCACCAGGCAAAGGACCACCCTCCTCCCTCTCACTCCCTGCTTGAGAGGGGGCCCTTGCCTGGTGAGAGTCCTCAGACGCAGAGTGTGAGGAGCTGAGGCTTGATCCAGCCTGCCCCCCAGCAGCACACTCCTCTGGGGCGTCATCCCCTTCCTCCCCTGGGTCCTCTAAATAGGACCCGCGGGAGGGACCCTCCCCCGATGACTCCCCCGAGTCCGCCTGCCTGGTTCGGGGGAGGAATCCCTTCCCACGTTTCCCCAGGGGAGGACGCTTATCTGTGTTGAGGAGGTGAAAGGAAATAATTAATCTAAAGAGCAAAAAAGGACACAGCTTAGCAGATGATTATGCACAAAGGCAAAAAAGAACTTAAGCTTTAACTTACCTGATGCGTAGGCATCATATAGGCGGTACACGCCTTCTGGGTCCCGGCGCTTAAAATCTGACCATTTTTGCTGAATCGAACGGATGGTCAGGTCCGTCTGGAAGCGCCGGGACACAGTGGCCTTCACCTCCATGGCAAGGCGTTTCTTAGCTCCTCGGGCATAGTCGTATTCTGACTTGCAGAAGTCCTATGAAAAAAACAAAACCAAAAAAAAAGGAAAATTAATACATGACATCAGAACAATGTCATAAACAGTTAAACAGAGAAAAGATCTAAGTGGACCCACACCCAGGATTAACATTAATCTGGGTTTGGGTGCACTTTGGTGTGGCTCCAATATTGTGGGTGGCCCACTGTCTGCAACCCCCTTGGAAGGCCACAAATACACCGCTGAGGACACTCCCACGTCACTCCGCAAGCCAAACACAGTGCTCCAAGCCGGTGTTGTATGCGCATCCAAGGCCGTTGGGAGGTGCATACAAGCTCAGCTGTGTCTGCACGGCAAAGTACGCATGTGGCGTTTGACTCTAACAGGGAGTGCGGCTGCACACAAAATGCAAATATGTCTGGTGCCGGGGTACACCCTGCTAGAGGTAAACGCAATAGGCATGCGCAGCTCACGCATGCACAGATGTGACGGGGCAGAGGTAAATTTTAGGCCCCTCCAGGGGGGGGGCATCCCAGCAGGACATCCACAATGGGGATGCCCCACGGGGATTGTTAAAATTTGGTCTGACAACAAATACATTTCAGACCCTATCCCCCCTGTGTGTCCTATCCCCCCTGTGTGTTCAGCAACTTTAAACATAAAACAAAATAAAAAAAATACTCACTTTGACCACCTGGCCATTTACGCGGCTATCCACCCTTGTGCGCCTTTTCTTACTGGGCCCCGGAGGGGAAGGGGTGGGAGGGGGGCTATTTGGGGAAGGTGAGGTAGGTGGGGGAGGTGGGGGAGGGGTGGTGGGGCCGGAATCTGAGGAGGAGCTGGGGAGGCGCATCACTCTTCGCTTGGGAGCCATATTGGAAACGCTAAGGAGGAAACAGGAACCGGAAATGACGCTAGCGACATTAGACCAAAAAAACCAAAAATAAAAAAAAAAAATACGCTCCGCGCCCCAGCAACAAGCTATTCTCAGCTATGTGCAAGCTAAGTGGCGGAAAAACTAAAATTACTATTTAAAACAAGCTATTGGCCTAAGCGCGAGACAGTTTTACCTTAAGGTGGCGTTGAAACGCAAAGGAGGATCCCGGAACCGGATATGACGCTAGCAAATGTGCTTCTAAATTCGAACACAAACATGCGCGCAACAGGGACAAGCTAATATAAGCTCTAGGCACGCTAAGTGGCGGACACAACAAAAATATACGCTGCTAAACAAGCTATTGGCCTAAGCGCTAGACAGTTTTACCTTAAGGTGGCGTTGAAACGCAAAGGAGGATCCCGGAACCGGATATGACGCTAGCAAATGTGCTTCTAAATTCGAACACAAACATGCGCGCAACAGGGACAAGCTAATATCAGCTCTAGGCACGCTAAGTGGCGGACAAAAAAAAAAAAAAAAATACGCAGCAAAACAAGCTAGGGCCAAAGGCGCAACGATTTATTAGCTGCAGTTAGCAGGGAAATCTACATACTGTAATGCATAGGTCCTTCTAAAGCATACACCGTTGTGCTTAAATATAAAAATCTAATTCCTTCAAAAATTCAACACACAATCAAACTAGACTAATACCTGAAAATGTAGCACACATGAGAATGCATAACGGGTTGTTTTGAGCTGGTACGACTGAATGTAAATTCTGCTATATGTGGCCAGGCACGCTCACAACTACAGTGTATTCATTAACAACGACTGGGGTCGCGGAAAGTGAATTCCTTGAAACTGGCAGAAGGACACATGTATGAACAGCACAGCGACGCACAACGCAGCGCAGCGAGGCACAGCGACGCTCGCGCCGCCAGATAGCGAATTAAAACAGCGACTGCACAAACACCGACCAACACAGATTCATCAATGACAGGGCTGCCGAATAGCTTGGGCGCTGACACTTTCTAAGAGCGAACGTGACCGACCAACCTGACAGGCTACAAAATAGCTTTACAAGGCCCGTTTGTGTGTAAAACCAGGGAATTTGATGCCAATGAGTTTGGGTGGAGGAGACGCAATTCCCATGTCACTCACAACATTACATTGTGAAACAAAAAAAAAAAAAAAAAAAAAAACAATAACCAGCCACATTCATCAAACATATCAATATAAACATGTGTGGAATTTTTTCCCAACAAAAACAACACAAAAACAACTAAAATCAATCATTGCAGCGTCTGCCATTGAAATGTATGGGAGAGCGGCAGGTAGCGCCAGGTAATACGTGTCGCTGTGAAGGAATTTGCTGCGGCGCTGTTCGTTCCAGGCGGCTTCATGATGAATCCCGCGCTTGCTGTCGCTCTCGCCGGCGCTAGCCTCATTTTGCGTGATAAATGCGTCATTGTGACCGCCGCCGGGCGTACTGGAGTCGGTAGTCGCCGTTAGCTGCCGCTACCTGGCGCTCTGCAGACACTACCTGGCGCTATCGCTTGATGAATAAGGGCCCTATTCTTTAGCCAGCTACAAATGCATTGAACGATCTATATATATTTGATTGGATTCACATAAAAATGCTGAGTTACAAGTGGTGCACCACAAGGCCCTGTCCTATGCCCCATTCTTTTTATTATGTTTGTAGGTCACATAGAAGAAGGCTCTGTAGCCGACCTGTTTGCTGATAATACAGAGGTGTTTAATAGTGTGGATATTTCTAGAGGTGTCTGTAACAAGGGAAATAATTTGGCTTTACTGGACAAATAATCAAAACAATGTAAGCTGGAGTTCAATATTTCTAAATTCCCTCTCTGAGTAAATCGCCATTACTGTGCTAGCCAAGGCTTCAAAAGAAAATGATTTAGATCTACTGGTTATTGACAGCTTCACAATGAGTTGACTGTATAGCCAGGTAGTGGGGAAAGCTCAAGGCATTACCTGTAGAGTGAGGGAGGTTGTGATGCTACTTTATAGAGCTCTGGTGAGGCCAGACACAAAATAATGTGTACAGACTTGAAGACATCACCCACAAAGAGACATTTATCAAATACAACAGGTCCAAAAGCAACTTAAACATAAAACTGATTGGGGGAGATTTTCATTCCAAAAGGTGCTGCTAATATCTAGCATTAATTTTGTTATCAAATGTGTGGAACGCAGTTTTCTCAATTCTGAAGACGTGAGAGCATCACCATTAAATCACAACCTGGGTGCAGCCTACTGGTAATATAGCACATACAATAAAGAAATAGGGGGGGATCCACGAAATCTCCCTAAAAACAAACATACACAAGGCAAGATATTGTTGATATTTGTTTTTTTTGCATGTATTTTTTAATCTTGTGTTATGTTTGTTTTTTGTGATGTCTTATCAATAAACATGGATTACTGATATTGTGTGGGTGTGTGGCCCTTATTACTGGTTGCTTGGGAGAAGCTTACTCAACATCACACATACCCAAGGTGTAGAGTTTCCAATAGTAATAGTTTGTGGATAGTAAAAAGCGTTTCTATAAAACACACATTTGCCAACATAAGACACAATTGAAAAAATACTAGAGCTCAGCTCAGCACTTTAACGACATAATTTTGGCACACAGAAACATACACTTTCAAATACGACATAAAAAGTTGACTTACCCTTGTCAGACTAATTTTCACTGAGGGCCGCATCAGTATTCTGGTTGTTTTCAAAGGGCCGGTAAGTAGCAAACAAAAAAACAAAATGCAAGCACGAACGTTCAGAGCTGTTTAAATGTGGATAAATTGAGGCCCAAAGTTTT
>JAQIHN010000888.1:0-20956 GCA_027917425.1 Gastrophryne carolinensis
CTTTAAAGAAAATTGCCAGCAGGGGGCACGCTCCCTGTTGCAGGGAAGCGGCCACCGGCGAATTCGGATCCGCTCCCTTAGTCGATTGCTTAGATGAAGGGCACGAGAGCGCGCTGATTGAACGAGGGGCCGGGCAGGCGCCGTATGACTGGGGAAGGGTAAAGCGTATCGGGCGACCCCGGGGGGTTTTACACAGCGGGGCTCCCCAGATCAGGGTGCCCGAGGGGCAAGGGCCAATACCCAGCATAGTCTAAATCCTGGGTCTTGGTCCACTTTACAATCAACATGAGCAATATATGTAAAGCAGTATACAGTAGATTAGTTTATTAAAGGGGACCAAAACTCTTTTTTACCCTACTGGGTCTTGGTCTGCTTCACAAGGGCATGTTGATTTGGGATGCCCCTGCATGTGAAATCTTACCTCATTCCATGCTCCCACGGCACACGTGCTCAGACTTTTCTCCATTCAGAATAGATTGCCATGCATATTAATGCAGTCTCTTCCGAATGATTGCCTGGTGGCTGTGCACGCACCTGCCGCCCATTCACTTATGCCTGGCAGGGGTTTGACTTTGGAGTTAGGGACAGCTTTTACCCCGCCCTGAAGTTTTTCAGACGCTAAGGCCAGGAGGACAGGAGAAACCGACCAGCCTAACGTCTATAACAATTGGGATGCCCCACTTCGTCAAATCCCCTGGATCGTCCGATTGACTTCCCTCTTCCTGGAGCCACCGCTGCGCCGTGACCGTATCTCCAGCATTCCTGTATCTGGGGCGCACACCCGCCAGGCTTTTCTGAATGGCATGTCACCAGCTAGAAGTGAGCAGGGATGTGGCCGGCAGCGTTTGTTCCATTCACATCTCCTTGTTGCACTGACATCAGTGTGGCAAAGGAAATGTGAATGGAACGAGCACTGTTGGCACTTTTTTTTTTTTTTTTTTTTTTTTTTTTTTTGTGCAATTTGTGGGATACACACAGTGAGGCATCCCAAATCGGGATGCCCTGCCAGAGAGGAACAAAACCCAAGAAAGTGAATTACTTAGGTTTTGTTCCCCCTTAAAGTGCCCCTATACTCAGAGGGAAGTATATGTGGTCACCCTCTATCCCCTGCCCAGTGCCCCAAAGCAGCCGTTTCCCAATATCTATACCAACACAAACTAGATGCGGTTGAGCAATTTTGTTGAGCATCCCTGCCCCTAGTGAGGATGCAAGCAGCCACCGTCACCGCAGCTCAGCAATGGGGAGCACTTCAATCTAAATGCCATTGTGCATCTCATTTCACATATGACATGTAGTTCACCATAATACTACTTCTCCTTGTTTTTTTTTTTTTTTTTTCCTGGTGTTTGTATGAACATTGGGGAAAGTCTAAAGTATGAAAAGAATCTCAGGCTGTTTTGGGGCACAGGGCTGGGGATGGAAGGTGACCCCATAAACTTTTCTGAGTATAGGTGCGCTTTAAGGTAAACTGCCAAAGCCATATATAGTCCGGTACAACTAAAATCTATCCAGAACAGAACCTTCTTCCTCCCTATGAAGACATGGCAGGGGCCACAAAACAACCTCTACCAAACTAATCCTAAATAAATATTTATAAAAGTGGAACCAAACCTGAGGATTTTGACTTTCCCAGGTTTTGTTCTATGTCCCCGGGCCTTACTGAAGTGGGATGCCCTGCTGTGTGAAACCCTCCAGGAAGCCAAGAATTCTCCCCTGCCCAGGCTCCAGAGACACATGTGTGGGCTCTCGTCCATTGAGAGCTGCCTGTTGCAACTAACTGATTTGCCAGGTGGTTCTCATTCACTAGAATTGGGAGCATGGGCTGCCACAAGCCTGGCTGTGCTTCTCACAATGGCTTGGCCAGGAGCTCGCGCATGACGCCGGGAACGCGGTGGCTCGTGCTCTACATTTGAAACAATGAGAGCTGCCTGCCCCTGGGGGGGGGGGTCACACAGTGGGGCATCCCGATGCGGGGAAAAGCCAGCAGCTGGCCCTGGAATCTTTTAGATTCCATACCGCCTGCTGTTGGGTTTTGTTCTGCTTTAATCAGGGTTCCATCATCCAAACCATAGCCAGAGAGTGGTAACTGCTTTAGCAAATGGTAAAAACATATTAATACAATATAAATATAAGCGCAGGTTTTGGTCCGTGCCTTGCCGTGTGACAAAATCTCCCCGGATGGCCAGTATCCTTACTTTTTGGGGTACATGCCAGTCCTTGCTTCACTTACTCCAGCAATTTGGGGTCGGTCCACCGATTTGGGATGCCCCCGCTGTTTGAAGCCCCCCAAGTCCCCAGTAAGAACCAGTTCAATGTCCAGCGGGGGCGCACCTCCTACCAGGAGGCTCAGATGCATTCCTCTATTTTCCACTCCAGTCGGCCCCGAGACAATTATTGGCCAAAAAACGATGAACGGAGCAGGATAGCGCTGATTGGACGAGAGCCCACACGTGCACCGTAGGACCGTAGGAAAGGTGAGTTTTACTGGCCCACCTGGGGGTTTTAAACAGTACAAGCTACAAACCCGTATCTGTTTTATACGCTTTTCTGTCACAAACACTCCATGGCACCATAGCTTGATAAAACCCCCAGTACACAAGAAAGAAAAAGATCACAGCTACGAAAAATATGCGGAAAAATATGTAAAACGCAAATTGTATTTATGCTACAAATGTATCTAGAGGTTGCAGTGTGTGTGTGTGGCACATGTAACGGGACTTATGTAACAAAAAAGATACATTTTATCTACAAGATTGACTTAAGCTGCCAGCAGATTGATACAAGTTACTTGGTGATTGACATGTGATACAATGTATAAGCTCCAAGCTCAAGTTCAAAGATAACCCACAGGGCTCAATTCAGAGCCTGGTGAGAAAACTGCCATTCACAAAGAAAACTAGAAATGATTAACAACACCACTAATTCATTAATAGAAAGAGAAAAGTGCAACTTTTATTAAAATATCTGGCAAATATTATTAACAACACCACTAATTCATTAATAGAAAGAGAAAAGTGCAACTTTTATTAAAATATCTGGCAAATATTATTAACAACACCACTAATTCATTAATAGAAAGAGAAAAGTGCAACTTTTATTAAAATATCTGGCAAATATTATTAACAACACCACTAATTCATTAATAGAAAGAGAAAAGTGCAACTTTTATTAAAATATCTGGCAAATATTATTAACAACACCACTAATTAATTAATAGAAAGAGAAAAGTGCAACTTTTATTAAAATATCTGGCAAATATTATTAACAACACCACTAATTCATTAATAGAAAGAGAAAAGTGCAACTTTTATTAAAATATCTGGCAAATATTATTAACAACACCACTAATTCATTAATAGAAAGAGAAAAATGCAACTTTTATTAAAATATCTGGCAAATATTATTAACAACACCACTAAGTCATTAATAGAAAGAGAAAAGTGCAACTTTTATTAAAATATCTGGCAAATATTATTAACAACACCACTAATTCATTTATAGAAAGAGAAAAGTGCAACTTTTATTAAAATATCTGGCAAATATTATTAACAACACCACTAATTCATTAATAGAAAGAGAAAAGTGCAACTTTTATTAAAATATCTGGCAAATATTATTAACAACACCACTAATTCATTAATAGAAAGAGAAAAATGCAACTTTTATTAAAATATCTGGCAAATATTATTAACAACACCACTAAGTCATTAATAGAAAGAGAAAAGTGCAACTTTTATTAAAATATCTGGCAAATATTATTAACAACACCACTAATTCATTAATAGAAAGAGAAAAGTGCAACTTTTATTAAAATATCTGGCAAATATTATTAACAACACCACTAATTCATTAATAGAAAGAGAAAAGTGCAACTTTTATTAAAATATCTGGCAAATATTATTAACAACACCACTAATTCATTAATAGAAAGAGAAAAGTGCAACTTTTATTAAAATATCTGGCAAATATTATTAACAACAACACTTATTAACAACAACAAAAATATTATTATTAACATTAAAAACAAAAACAATCAGCATATGGTAAGTCTGCTTTCGAAGGAATATTTGAAAGGGTATCTTTTTGGGCAAAAAGGACGTCCTCGGGGCGCTGAGCTAAATTAGTTTTTTTTTTTTTTTTTTTTTTTCCTCTTTCTGAAATGTGTTGCTGTTGGCGGCGTGCATCATGAAGAGCAAAGTAAGACTTGTACGCACATTGCTGCTGCTGAGGTGAGGGAGCTCACACATGACCAGCAGCAGTGTGCCGTGTGCAAAGGACACACCTGCCTCCTCTTGCTTTACGTTGCCAATAGTGACAGATTGCAGATAGTGAAAAGAGCTCCACATTTTCTAACATAGGAAAACATTGTTTAAAAATACTAAGTTGGCTCATCACCCTGAGGACCGCATTTTACCACACAAAAATCTATATACACTTTCAAACATTCCATCCAAAGTGGACTCTCTGGCAAGACTATTTGGGAAAAAAATAAATAAATAAATAAATAAATAAATAAAAATACATATATGTCCACCGTCATCTAGACGGGCAACGCGGCACTCTTAATCGTTGAGCCACAGCATTTCGGCGCCTTCTCCGTAGTCATTTGGTCGCACTCCGTAGTCAAAAAGCAACTCTTCATCCGCGTCAATGTCCACCATTGCCTCAAAAACAAGGACCTCCCTCTGCCCACCCTGATGAAAGTATTTCACCGGTTTTAAGTTGTTTCTCCGGCAGGAATGGTTTATAAGCCTTCCAAACGTAGAGGCTTTGTCTGGGTGGCAGTCGCAGGGAGCCTTACTGGCGTCTATACACAGTTTACTTTTGGAGCCATGGAAAAAAAAGAGGTAGCAGTTCCTCCCCGTCAGATGGGTCTGTATCGCCGCTCCTTCTTTAGCCCTGATTAGGGTCCCGTGGTAATCGCACACGGGCTCCCCTTTTTTAAAGGGCTTCGTTGTTCTGACCCCATATCCACCTTTCTCTGGGTCAGGAACAACACATAGTCCTTGCCAATCCTGGGAGGAAACCATTGTCTCAATATAGGCCTTGTGGTTGACCTTTTGGCGATGGCGGGGGGGTTTCCATTCCGACTGTACTTCGTGGATAGATGGTAGGTTCGTTTTCCATCCTTGGTCGGCATAAAAAGCGCTTATCTGCACAGCAGTTGGGCAATTCCTGAAGTGTCCTAGAAGAAAAAACAGTATAATTAATTAGCACTTCTCTGCTAAAACACAGACGCATTGACAAAATGAGCAGCTAAATAAAGCAAGACAGAGAAAAAAATAGTAGATATGAATAACGTACCGATAACCTCATCGAGCCGTTTCTTCCGCTGGTCTACCGTCCACTTTCTCTGGCAGTAAAGTGCACGTTCCCCGACGAGGAGCCTGCACAAGGCTCTGCTCGGCGTTGCGCTATCCAGTCCGACGGGATGGAAGGTGATGAACCTATAATAGTCGTCGGTTCTCAGTGTGAATGCCTCTTCAGTTCTGCCGCCTTGTTCTTCTTCTTTTTCTTCTTCTTGTTCTTTTTCTTCTTCTTGTTCTTTTTCTTCTCCGCCTTCTGCTTCAAATTCCGATTCCTCTTCTTCTTCTTGCTGCTCCCTTGGACGTTTCTTCCCTGATCTGAAACCAAAGCTGCCGAGAAAAAACAGAGGTGTAAGTTGTGTGGAATTGCCTACGGCCGAGGCGCGGGGGGGGGGGAGGGGGTCCGCAGAGGCTAGGTGAGCGGTTTCATACAGAACATGATGAGCGGTGCCATGCAGCCGACTCCGGGGTCGTGTGGGCTCCTGGGCAACAGAGCCTTGTGCCACGCTACGTGTCCAGCTGCATTAATCTCCCTGGGGATCACTGGTATACTCACCTCACATATTAACGCACGGCATGGTATTTTTTTTGTACACAGAGGCCGGCATAGAGAGAGGATGACATCCCCAGTTTCCGTCAAGCTGACGCGTGTGCTCCCATGAACAGTCTGCCTGATGCAGGAGGGGCAGAAAAGGTTCAACAGGTGGCAGAAGAGGACACGAGGGGGAGGGGGAAGAAGATGAGCCAGAGGAGGGGCAAGGAAGACGAGAAGAGGAGCAAGGAGGCGGAATAGGGGCAAATGCGGGATGGGCAGATGAGCGGCTTCTCCGGAGACGACCGAGGGATACCCGGCACATGACCGGGTTTACCGCCTGCCTGCTGGCACTGGTCCTGGATGGCGGAGCTTCCCAGAAAAATACTTACCTAGGGGTCCCCGATCGGCTGCTGTCTTGGCATCGGGCAAGGAGGAGCGACGCTCGGTGGGCTTTTTCTTCATCCAGCTGATCGTTCTTGCTGTCAAAGTCCACGTAGTACATCAGGAGCTCTTGTTCCTCCTTTTGGAGATTGTCAAAAACCCACATCCTGAAGTAATCCTTGGACAGCCTGGCTGACAGCGAGGGCTCCAGGAACCTTTGGGAGAAAAAATAGCCGTCGTTAGCAGAGGTTTACGTGAAGCAAAGCGCTACAGTTATTTAATGTGAATTTGTGCTTACTTAGCATGGAGTCTGGCCAAGTCCTTGCTTGGGTTTGCGACACTTTGCCCCGACGAATGAAGGAAGAAGTGGTCCTGCTCCGTCGGGATCGCCTCCTTTTCCATTTGCTTGGGCCTAATAAACTTGAAGTAATTGTTAAAGGCCTGTAAAGAGAAGGGGAAAATACTCAGAGTCAAACGCTTGGCCAACAATGGTTAAAAAGGAACAAAAACCGGGGGTGGCCGCCCCTGAAATCTAAACTATCCCAGGGCTGCCCACCGGCCTTCCCTGCTGTGTGACCCCCCCCCCCCAGAACGCCAGTAAAGCTTAGCCTCTCCCTGGTTTGTGTGCTGGCTTTCGTCCGATCAGAGCTGTATGCAGTAAAGCTGTTATTGGGCTGATGGGAGGTGCCTGCAGAATGGCATTGTAACGCCAAATGGCTATGAAAGCCCGATCATAAAAATAAAATTGAACTGCTGGCTCACTTACCAGCGCTTCTTCTTCATTCAGAACGAGACACGTTTGGTGGGTGTAAACAATGACGGCCTTCTGTCCGTCAGCTGAGGTGTAGGGCCTCCTGCGAATCCAATCTCCCACCTGTGAGAAAAAGAGACAAACGAGGCATTAGACGAGGAACTGCAGGTCGTTACATTTGCAGGTAGTGTTAGATTTTGCGTGCAGTGTTAGATCTGGAGAGGGGTGAGAGCAACCTTACCGTAAGTTTTTCCACTGCGGAGGCTTGGCGGTGATGCCCCAGCATAATCATCGCCTCCAAGTAATAGGCCACCAAAAGCCTTTCTGTGTCTTCGACCCTTTCCCCAGAAGTAGCCCGCTGATAAATGCCCTGGATGCTGGGCTTGGCTACTTGCAGAATCCTGACACAATCGCTGGGGTGTTTCAGTCTGCGCATAAAGAAAAAAAGAATACAAATTAGTGTTATATAATAGTATACAACAGTGCTGCCTTTATCACCCGCTCATACAGTATCAGGAATGTCTGCTGTTACAGCTCATGGAGAACTTACGCCATTTTTGGATCGATGGACGATGGTCCAGCTACTGCTCCCCCTTCCCCAGCAGATGCTTGGCTAAAGGAAGAAAAAAACAAGATGAACATTAGGCACAACTAGATAACGGCAAAAAAATGCAAACTGCAAAACTATAACATAGGCAGTGAGGAATAGAAAATGAATAAATAAACAAACATATGGCAATCTATGCATACCTTGCAGATGGTGTCCTGTTAACTATGCACCCATGGCGCTGTAAGAATTCAGCAAAAAATTCCTGTGGGTTGGTGTGTCCGCTCTTTTCGAAGTCAAGGTCATCGTAGTCTACAACGGTAAGATTAGAGACAACTGAATTCCGTCGTTCTTTGGCCTTGCTGATGGAGAACTGGATCTGTTGCTCCTCCGCCTCCTTCATGCAGTACCTCCGGAGATGCTGACCCAGGTTGGCAAAAAGTTTGTTGCACACTGGGCAGAGGAGAGGGCATTGAGCATTCAGAGATGAGGCCATGTTGACGATGTCAGTTGGATTCAGCGGTCAAACCAATGCTTCCAAAAAAGTGTTCTGATGACTGGTGCCCTGTGCCTTCCATTTATGTACGCCAACAGCCAATGAAATCCATCGCTACAAAAATGTGGATTCACACACTGCCCAACCAAATACTTAAGATAGACAATGCCAGGGATTATTTTCACTTCACACCTTAGGTTTCTGTAAGGCACATTCCAGCCGAACAAAGACCTGAACAGCACAATGCCAGGGAGTGGTTACACTTCACACCTCCGCAGAGTCTAGACACACTAAGGGTCTAAAATGTTTATCTATCTATCTATCTATATTAATATATGATATATCTGTGAATTAATGGCTATCATATCCAGAGACGAATTAGATCTTGTTGCAATAACAGAGACTTGGTACAAGGATCACAATGACTGGGAGATAGCCATACCCTGTTACACATTGTACAGAAAAGACAGATTGGATAGAAAGGGCGGCGGAGTAGCCATTTATGTCATGAACAATAATTCAGCATACACATAATGAACTAGAAACTCTCTGGGTTACCATGCAGACTAAGGAGGGAGAATTGGTGTGATATATAGGCCCCCCTGGACAATCTGAGGATCTAGATAACCTGTTAATAGATGAAATCAGGGGCATGGCAGAGAAGGGGAATTAAAGAAATGGTCTCTCCTTCAACCTGACAGGGCCCCATTTATCCATCGCACAAGGGCCCCGTCACTTCTAGTTACACCCTGATATGAATATTAAATGGGACACTTTCAATAATGGAACAAGCTCTTGGCTTTCGTTTACCTCAACGATCTGCAACTAGTTAATGATAAAGTGAAAAGTCTTGTTTCACTGATGGTCCACTTCATAGAGTTATTACATTTTTCATACTGTTTTAATAATCCGTGCACTATTTCTTCCCACGTGGGTCCCTGTCGCCCCCAAATGCCGTCCGTTACCGCTCCGCGAAGCCCATGCATGCGCCACTGTAGTACGGCCATCATATATCCATTTAAAGTGGACCCTCGGTTTGGGATGCCTCACTGTGTGAATGCTGGGAAAACCCACCTCTCCTTGCGCCCAAGGCACAGGCGCAGCTGCTCATCCAATCAGCGGGCTCACAATCACTCGGCTCTCTTCGGCGCTGAGCTGAACCCGTTCAGGAAGGGCGGGCGGGGGTGCGTGCACGGCTAGAGGTGAGCGGGGATGCAGCAAGAAGGCACAGACGCTGTGAGGCCTCCAGGAGAGGGTAAGTGTCCTGGGGGGGGGTTACACAGTCAGGCGTCCCAATTTGGGATGCCCCAAAGGCTGGACCTCCAATGTTCCTCTTTCACACACATGGCAGCTAGCAGGGTGTAACTAAAGGGGGTGTCAGCACATTGTAAGCCGGGGGGGGGGGGGGCATCACATTTGTGCTTATTTGGCATCATCTTGAGAAAGGAAGCTCCATTAATCTCTGTTTCACTTGTCTAGCTGCATTCAATTAAATGAAAAGTGAATGAGTCTTGAAAGGGCCCCATTTAATGTTCACACCAGGGCCCAGTCACACCACTGGCCATAGTCCCTGTTAAAGCGGACCAAAAGCCAGTTTTGCTGCTCCCCTGGTTTTGGGTTGCTTAAAGCCGTCAAAAACAGGGATTTTGTTGCTAGGTTACAGCGCCCGGCACCCGCTTACAGGGTCTACTATCGGTGGCTCTAAGCCCCGCTATACAGATGCTCACCTGGCAATACGTGGCGCTAGTAGTGAATCAGCCTCTATGTCAGAAATACACGCCCTTCCCAGCTCAGCCATTCGCAGGGATTTAAAGAAATGGTCTCTCCTTCAACCTGACAGGGCCCCATTTATCCATCGCACAAGGGCCCCGTCACTTCTAGTTACACCCTGATATGAATATTAAATGGGGCACTTTCAATAATGGAACAAGCTCTTGGCTTTCGGTCTGCAACTAGATAACGATAAAGTGAAAAGTCTTGTTTTACTGATGGTCCACTTCATAGAGTTATTACATTTTTCATACCGTTTTAATAATCCGTGCACTATTTCTTCCCACGTGGGCCCCTGTCGCCCCCAAATGCCGTCCGTTGGCGCTCCGCAAAGTCCATGCATGCGCCATTGTACTGGGGAAATGAGGGGGAATACTGGAACCTGGTGGGTTCCACACAGCGGGGCATTTCAATTGGGGGTGCCCCAGAGGGAAGGTCAGCTGCAGCCCTGGAATCTTTTATATTTCAGGGCTAGCCTGTCTACTGGCCTTCCCCCAAGGGGTATCCCTAATTCACATGGCCCGCTGTGTGAAACCCCACAGATAACAGCTTACCTCTTCCTGGCCCATGGTTGCGATTGTGTGTGTGTGTGTGCCCGCTACCATCTAATCAGCCGTTTGCAGTGATTGCGTTATTCAGCAAACGCCTCTGACCGTCTGAAATGCCCACCCCGAACCGCATGTGTGCTGTAGGACCTGGAAGAGGTAAGCCGTTATTGCTGATCTGGGGGGCGTTCACACCGGGGCATCCCAAGCTGGGACCCAGAGCACGCAACAAAACTTGGGCTAGTCAAAATGATGGGTTTTGTCCCTGCCTAGGCTGGGGGGCTGATTTGCTGAAAGTGGGGCTAAAGCTCATAGTTAGGGGGGCCTGGCTGATCCATGAAACTTTTCTTGCTTTCTTGTAAAACAGGGCGGATGCGGATGCAACATTAGCACAAACGCCTGTTCAGCTGCTTGTCTCCCTATTTAGAGTTATCATGCAAATGTTATTAGGTGAATATGTTTATAACGGCTCCGCTTAAGCTGCTAATACATCCATTAATTCTTGGCTTAGGGTCCAGTGTAAACGATGGGATGTGTATTGGCTGATCATGGCTGCTGTGCACCTCACACCTTGCTCATTTACACACGATAAAGAGGCAAACTAACATAACACCTTCCCACATTCAGCTGCTATGTGGAATAAAAAATAGTCACCTATGTCTCTTTGAAGTGGAAATATGACATACTAATACTAGATACTAACTAATACTAGCACTAATATGCTCAGCAGGAGAAGCTGATTGGACAAGCGGCAGAGAAGTGGGTTTCAGGCAGCCAGGCTTCCCAACTACGGCCATCATATATGCATTTAAAGTGGACCAAAAGAAAAAACACTGTCCTTGGTTTTGGTTCTTCCCTCTGGGGCACCCTCGGTTTGGGATGCCTCACTGTGTGAATGCTGGGAAAACCCACCTCTCCTTGAGCCCAAGGCACAGGCGCCGCTGCTCATCCCAATCACTCGGCTCTCTTCGGCGCTGAGCTGAACCCGTTCAGGAAGGGCGGGCGGGGGTGCGTGCACGGCTAGAGGTGAGCGGGGATGCAGCAAGAAGGCACAGACGCTGTGAGGGCTCCAGGAGAGGGGGAAGTGTCCTGGGGGGGTTACACAGTAAGTTATCCCTATTTGGGATGCCCCAAAGGCTGGAACTCTGGAGTCTTTTAGATGGCTAGAGGTGAGCGGGGATGCAGCAAGAAGGCACAGACGCTGTGAGGGCTCCGGGAGAGGGGGAGTGTCCTGGGGGGGTTACACAGTCAGTTATCCCAATTTGGGATGCCCCAAAGGCTGGAACTCTGGAGTCTTTTAGATGCCAGGACCTCCAATGTTCCTCTTTCACACACATGGTAGCTACCAGGGTGTAACTAAAGGGGGTGTCAGCACATTGTAAGCCAGGGGGGCCCCCATCAGATTTGTGCTAATTTGGCATCATCTTGAGAAAAGGAAGCTCCATTAATCTGTTTCAGTTGTCTAGCTGCATTCAATTCAATGAAGAGTGAAGGAGTCTTGAAAGGGCCCCATTTAATGTTCACACCAGGGCCCAGTCACACCACTGGCCATAGTCCCTGTTAAAGCGGACCAAAAGCCAGTTTTGCTGCTCCCCTGGTTTTGGGTTGCTTAAAGCCGTCAAAAACAGGGATTTTGTTGCTAGGTTACAGCGCCCGGCACCCGCTTACAGGGTCTACTATCGGTGGCTCTGAGCCCCGCTATACAGATGCTCACCTGGCAATACGTGGCGCTAGTAGTGAATCAGCCTCTATGTCAGAAATACACGCCCTTCCCAGCTCAGCCATTCGCAGGGATTTAAAGAAATGGTCTCTCCTTCAACCTGACAGGGCCCCATTTATCCATCGCACAAGGGCCCCGTCACTTCTAGTTACACCCTGATATGAATATTAAATGGGGCACTTTCAATAATGGAACAAGCTCTTGGCTTTCGGTCTGCAACTAGATAACAATAAAGTGAAAAGTCTTGTTTTACTGATGGTCCACTTCATAGAGTTATTACATTTTTCATACTGTTTAATAATCCGTGCACTATTTCTTCCCACGTGGGTCCCTGTCGCCCCCAAATGCCGTCCGTTGGCGCTCCGCAAAGCCCATGCATGCGCCATTGTACTGGGGAAATGAGGGGGAATACTGGAACCTGGTGGGTTCCACACAGCGGGGCATTTCAATTGGGGGTGCCCCAGAGGGAAGGTCAGCTGCAGCCCTGGAATCTTTTATATTTCAGGGCTAGCCTGTCTACTGGCCTTCCCCCAAGGGGTATCCCTAATTCACATGCCCCGCTGTGTGAAACCCCACAGATAACAGCTTACCTCTTCCTGGCCCATGGTTGCGATTGTGTGTGTGTGTGCGCGATACCATCTAATCAGCCGTTTGCAGTGATTGCGTTATTCAGCAAACGCCTCTGACCGTCTGAAATGCCCACCCCCAGCCGCATGTGTGCTGTAGGACCTGGAAGAGGTAAGCCGTTATTGCTGATCTGGGGGGCGTTCACACCGGGGCATCCCAAGCTGGGACCCAGAGCACACAACAAAACTTGGGCTAGTGATCAAAATGATGGGTTTTGTCCCTGCCTAGGCTGGGGGGCTGATTTGCTGAAAGTGGGGCTAAAGCTCATAGTTAGGGGGGCCTGGCTGATCCATGAAACTTTTCTTGCTTTCTTGTAAAACAGGGCGGATGTGGATGCAACATTAGCACAAACGCCTGTTCAGCTGCTTGTCTCCCTATTTAGAGTTATCATGCAAATGTTATTAGGTGAATATGTTTATAACGGCTCCGCTTAAGCTGCTAATACATCCATTAATTCTTGGCTTAGGGTCCAGTGTAAACGATGGGATGTGTATTGGCTGATCATGGCTGCTGTGCACCTCACACCTTGCTCATTTACACACGATAAAGAGGCAAACTAACATAACACCTTCCCACATTCAGCTGCTATGTGGAATAAAAAATAGTCACCTATGTCTCTTTGAAGTGGAAATATGACATACTAATACTAGATACTAACTAATACTAGCACTAATATGCTCAGCAGGAGAAGCTGATTGGACAAGCGGCAGAGAAGTGGGTTTCAGGCAGCCAGGCTTCCTAACTACGGCCATCATATATGCATTTAAAGTGGACCAAAAGAAAAAAACACTCTCCTTGGTTTTGGTTCTTCCCTCTGGGGCACCTTCGGTTTGGGATGCCTCACTGTGTGAATTCTGGGAAAACCCACCTCTCCTTGAGCCCAAGGCACAGGCGCAGCTGCTCATCCAATCAGCGGGCTCGCAATCACTCGGCTCTCTTCGGCGCTGATCTGAACCCGTTCAGGAAGGGCGGGCGGGGGTGCGTGCACGGCTACAGGTGAGCGGGGATGCAGCAAGAAGGCACAGACGCTGTGAGGGCTCCAGGAGAGGGGGAGTGTCCTGGGGGGGTTACACAGTCAGTTATCCCAATTTGGGATGCCCCAAAGGCTGGAACTCTGGAGTCTTTTAGATGCCAGGACCTCCAATGTTCCTCTTTCACACACATGGTAGCTACCAGGGTGTAACTAAAGGGGGTGTCAGCACATTGTAAGCCAGGGGGGCCCCCATCAGATTTGTGCTAATTTGGCATCATCTTGAGAAAAGGAAGCTCCACTAATCTCTGTTTCAGTTGTCTAGCTGCATTCAATTCAATGAAGAGTGAAGGAGTCTTGAAAGGGCCCCATTTAATGTTCACACCAGGGCCCAGTCACACCACTGGCCATAGTCCCTGTTAAAGCGGACCAAAAGCCAGTTTTGCTGCTCCCCTGGTTTTGGGTTGCTTAAAGCCGTCAAAAACAGGGATTTTGTTGCTAGGTTACAGCGCCCGGCACCCGCTTACAGGGTCTACTATCGGTGGCTCTGAGCCCCGCTATACAGATGCTCACCTGGCAATATGTGGCGCTAGTAGTGAATCAGCCTCTATGTCAGAAATACACGCCCTTCCCAGCTCAGCCATTCGCAGGGATTTAAAGAAATGGTCTCTCCTTCAACCTGACAGGGCCCCATTTATCCATCGCACAAGGGCCCCGTCACTTCTAGTTACACCCTGATATGAATATTAAATGGGGCACTTTCAATAATGGAACAAGCTCTTGGCTTTCGGTCTGCAACTAGATAACGATAAAGTGAAAAGTCTTGTTTTACTGATGGTCCACTTCATAGAGTTATTACATTTTTCATACCGTTTTAATAATCCGTGCACTATTTCTTCCCACGTGGGCCCCTGTCGCCCCCAAATGCCGTCCGTTGGCGCTCCGCAAAGCCCATGCATGCGCCATTGTACTGGGGAAATGAGGGGGAATACTGGAACCTGGTGGGTTCCACACAGCGGGGCATTTCAATTGGGGGTGCCCCAGAGGGAAGGTCAGCTGCAGCCCTGGAATCTTTAATATTTCAGGGCTAGCCTGTCTACTGGCCTTCCCCCAAGGGGTATCCCTAATTCACATGGCCCGCTGTGTGAAACCCCACAGATAACAGCTTACCTCTTCCTGGCCCATGGTTGCGAGTGTGTGTGTGTGTGTGTGTGTGTGTGTCCGCTACCATCTAATCAGCCGTTTGCAGTGATTGCGTTATTCAGCAAACGC
The DNA here is from genome assembly GCA_027917425.1 of Gastrophryne carolinensis. Lineage (NCBI taxonomy): Eukaryota > Metazoa > Chordata > Amphibia > Anura > Microhylidae > Gastrophryne > Gastrophryne carolinensis. Next base: position 14,921 of record JAQIHN010000888.1, read on the forward strand.
CTCTGACCGTCTGAAATGCCCACCCCCAACCGCATGTGTGCTGTAGGACCTGGAAGAGGTAAGCCGTTATTGCTGATCTGGGGGGCGTTCACACCGGGGCATCCCAAGCTGGGACCCAGAGCACACAACAAAACTTGGGCTAGTGATCAAAATGATGGGTTTTGTCCCTGCCTAGGCTGGGGGGCTGATTTGCTGAAAGTGGGGCTAAAGCTCATAGTTAGGGGGGCCTGGCTGATCCATGAAACTTTTCTTGCTTTCTTGTAAAACAGGGCGGATGCGGATGCAACATTAGCACAAACGCCTGTTCAGCTGCTTGTCTCCCTATTTATAGTTATCATGCAAATGTTATTAGGTGAATATGTTTATAACGGCTCCGCTTAAGCTGCTAATACATCCATTAATTCTTGGCTTAGGGTCCAGTGTAAACGATGGGATGTGTATTGGCTGATCATGGCTGCTGTGCACCTCACACCTTGCTCATTTACACACGATAAAGAGGCAAACTAACATAACACCTTCCCACATTCAGCTGCTATGTGGAATAAAAAATAGTCACCTATGTCACTTTGAAGTGGAAATATGACATACTAATACTAGATACTAACTAATACTAGCACTAATATGCTCAGCAGGAGAAGCTGATTGGACAAGCGGCAGAGAAGTGGGTTTCAGGCAGCCAGGCTTCCTAACTACGGCCATCATATATGCATTTAAAGTGGACCAAAAGAAAAAACACTGTCCTTGGTTTTGGTTCTTCCCTCTGGGGCACCCTCGGTTTGGGATGCCTCACTGTGTGAATTCTGGGAAAACCCACCTCTCCTTGAGCCCAAGGCACAGGCGCAGCTGCTCATCCCAATCACTCGGCTCTCTTCGGCGCTGAGCTGAACCCGTTCAGGAAGGGCGGGCGGGGGTGCGTGCACGGCTACAGGTGAGCGGGGATGCAGCAAGAAGGCACAGACGCTGTGAGGGCTCCAGGAGAGGGGGAAGTGTCCTGGGGGGGTTACACAGTCAGTTATCCCAATTTGGGATGCCCCAAAGGCTGGAACTCTGGAGTCTTTTAGATGCCAGGACCTCCAATGTTCCTCTTTCACACACATGGTAGCTACCAGGGTGTAACTAAAGGGGGTGTCAGCACATTGTAAGCCAGGGGGGCCCCCATCAGATTTGTGCTAATTTGGCATCATCTTGAGAAAAGGAAGCTCTACTAATCTCTGTTTCAGTTGTCTAGCTGCATTCAATTCAATGAAGAGTGAAGGAGTCTTGAAAGGGCCCCATTTAATGTTCACACCAGGGCCCAGTCACACCACTGGCCATAGTCCCTGTTAAAGCGGACCAAAAGCCAGTTTTGCTGCTCCCCTGGTTTTGGGTTGCTTAAAGCCGTCAAAAACAGGGATTTTGTTGCTAGGTTACAGCGCCCGGCACCCGCTTACAGGGTCTACTATCGGTGGCTCTGAGCCCCGCTATACAGATGCTCACCTGGCAATATGTGGCGCTAGTAGTGAATCAGCCTCTATGTCAGAAATACACGCCCTTCCCAGCTCAGCCATTCGCAGGGATTTAAAGAAATGGTCTCTCCTTCAACCTGACAGGGCCCCATTTATCCATCGCACAAGGGCCCCGTCACTTCTAGTTACACCCTGATATGAATATTAAATGGGGCACTTTCAATAATGGAACAAGCTCTTGGCTTTCGGTCTGCAACTAGATAACGATAAAGTGAAAAGTCTTGTTTTACTGATGGTCCACTTCATAGAGTTATTACATTTTTCATACCGTTTTAATAATCCGTGCACTATTTCCTCCCACGTGGGCCCCTGTCGCCCCCAAATGCCGTCCGTTGGCGAAAGCCCATGGGCAAAGCCCATGCATGCGCCATTGTACTGGGGAAATGAGGGGGAATACTGGAACCTGGTGGGTTCCACACAGCGGGGCATTTCAATTGGGGGTGCCCCAGAGGGAAGGTCAGCTGCAGCCCTGGAATCTTTTATATTTCAGGGCTAGCCTGTCTACTGGCCTTCCCCCAAGGGGTATCCCTAATTCACATGGCCCGCTGTGTGAAACCCCACAGATAACAGCTTACCTCTTCCTGGCCCATGGTTGCGATTGTGTGTGTGTGTGCGCGCTACCATCTAATCAGCCGTTTGCAGTGATTGCGTTATTCAGCAAACGCCTCTGACCGTCTGAAATGCCCACCCCCAACCGCATGTGTGCTGTAGGACCTGGAAGAGGTAAGCCGTTATTGCTGATCTGGGGGGCGTTCACACCGGGGCATCCCAAGCTGGGACCCAGAGCACACAACAAAACTTGGGCTAGTGATCAAAATGATGGGTTTTGTCCCTGCCTAGGCTGGGGGGCTGATTTGCTGAAAGTGGGGCTAAAGCTCATAGTTAGGGGGGCCTGGCTGATCCATGAAACTTTTCTTGCTTTCTTGTAACACAGGGCGGCTGCAAATAGAACAGTAGCACAAACGCCAGTTCAGCTGCTTGTCTCCCTATTTATAGTTATCATGCAAATGTTATTAGGTGAATATGTTTATAACGGCTCCGCTTAAGCTGCTAATACATCCATTAATTCTTGGCTTAGGGTCCAGTGTAAACGATGGGATGTGTATTGGCTGATCATGGCTGCTGTGCACCTCACACCTTGCTCATTTACACACGATAAAGAGGCAAACTAACATAACACCTTCCCACATTCAGCTGCTATGTGGAATAAAAAATAGTCACCTATGTCTCTTTTAAGTGGAAATATGACATACTAATACTAGATACTAACTAATACTAGCACTAATATGCTCAGCAGGAGAAGCTGATTGGACAAGCGGCAGAGAAGTGGGTTTCAGGCAGCCAGGCTTCCCAACTACGGCCATCATATATCCATTTAAAGTGGACCAAAAGAAAAAAACACTCTCCTTGGTTTTGGTTCTTCCCTCTGGGGCACCTTCGGTTTGGGATGCCTCACTGTGTGAATTCTGGGAAAACCCACCTCTCCTTGAGCCCAAGGCACAGGCGCAGCTGCTCATCCAATCAGCGGGCTCGCAATCACTCGGCTCTCTTCGGCGCTGATCTGAACCCGTTCAGGAAGGGCGGGCGGGGGTGCGTGCACGGCTACAGGTGAGCGGGGATGCAGCAAGAAGGCACAGACGCTGTGAGGGCTCCAGGAGAGGGGGAAGTGTCCTGGGGGGGTTACACAGTCAGTTATCCCAATTTGGGATGCCCCAAAGGCTGGAACTCTGGAGTCTTTTAGATGGCTAGAGGTGAGCGGGGATGCAGCAAGAAAGCACAGACGCTGTGAGGGCTCCGGGAGAGGGGGAGTGTCCTGGGGGGGTTACACAGTCAGTTATCCCAATTTGGGATGCCCCAAAGACTGGAACTCTGGAGTCTTTTAGATGCCAGGACCTCCAATGTTCCTCTTTCACACACATGGCAGCTAGCAGGGTGTAACTAAAGGGGGTGTCAGCACATTGTAAGCCAGGGGGGCCCCATCAGATTTGTGCTAATTTGGCATCATCTTGAGAAAAGGAAGCTGCATTAATCTCTGTTTCAGTTGTCTAGCTGCATTCAATGAAAAGTGAAGGAGTCTTGAAAGGGCCCCATTTAATGTTCACACCAGGGCCCAGTCACACCACTGGCCATAGTCCCTGTTAAAGCGGACCAAAAGCCAGTTTTGCTGCTCCCCTGGTTTTGGGTTGCTTAAAGCCGTCAAAAACAGGGATTTTGTTGCTAGGTTACAGCGCCCGGCACCCGCTTACAGCGTCTACTATCGGTGGCTCTGAGCCCCGCTATACAGATGGCTCACCTGGCAATACGTGGCGCTAGTAGTGAATCAGCCTCTATGTCAGAAATACACGCCCTTCCCAGCTCAGCCATTCGCAGGGATTTAAAGAAATGGTCTCTCCTTCAACCTGACAGGGCCCCATTTATCCATCGCACAAGGGCCCCGTCACTTCTAGTTACACCCTGATATGAATATTAAATGGGGCACTTTCAATAACGGAACAAGCTCTTGGCTTTCGGTCTGCAACTAGATAACGATAAAGTGAAAAGTCTTGTTTTACTGATGGTCCACTTCATAGAGTTATTACATTTTCATACTGTTTTAATAATCCGTGCACTATTTCTTCCCACGTGGGCCCCTGTCGCCCCCAAATGCCGTCCGTTGGCGCTCCGCAAAGCCCATGCATGCGCCATTGTACTGGGGAAATGAGGGGGAATACTGGAACCTGGTGGGTTCCACACAGCGGGGCATTTCAATTGGGGGTGCCCCAGAGGGAAGGTCAGCTGCAGCCCTGGAATCTTTAATATTTCAGGGCTAGCCTGTCTACTGGCCTTCCCCCAAGGGGTATCCCTAATTCACATGGCCCGCTGTGTGAAACCCCACAGATAACAGCTTACCTCTTCCTGGCCCATGGTTGCGAGTGTGTGTGTGTGTGTGTGTGTGTGTGTCCGCTACCATCTAATCAGCCGTTTGCAGTGATTGCGTTATTCAGCAAACGCCTCTGACCGTCTGAAATGCCCACCCCGAACCGCATGTGTGCTGTAGGACCTGGAAGAGGTAAGCCGTTATTGCTGATCTGGGGGGGCGTTCACACCGGGGCATCCCAAGCTGGGACCCAGAGCACACAACAAAACTTGGGCTAGTCAAAATGATGGGTTTTGTCCCTGCCTAGGCTGGGGGGCTGATTTGCTGAAAGTGGGGCTAAAGCTCATAGTTAGGGGGGCCTGGCTGATCCATGAAACTTTTCTTGCTTTCTTGTAAAACAGGGCGGCCGCAAATAGAGCATTAGCACAAACGCCAGTTCAGCTGCTTGTCTCCCTATTTAGAGTTATCATGCAAATGTTATTAGGTGAATGTGTTTATAACGGCTCCGCTTAAGCTGCTAATACATCCATTAATTCTTGGCTTAGGGTCCAGTGTAAACGATGGGATGTGTATTGGCTGATCATGGCTGCTGTGCACCTCACACCTTGCTCATTTACACACGATAAAGAGGCAAACTAACATAACACCTTCCCACATTCAGCTGCTATGTGGAATAAAAAATAGTCACCTATGTCTCTTTGAAGTGGAAATATGACATACTAATACTAGATACTAACTAATACTAGCACTAATATGCTCAGCAGGAGAAGCTGATTGGACAAGCGGCAGAGAAGTGGGTTTCACACAGCCAGGCTTCCCAACTACGGCCATCATATATCCATTTAAAGTGGACCAAAAGAAAAAACACTGTCCTTGGTTTTGGTTCTTCCCCCTGGGGCACCCTCGGTTTGGGATGCCTCACTGTGTGAATGCTGGGAAAACCCACCTCTCCTTGAGCCCAAGGCACAGGCGCAGCTGCTCATCCAATCAGCGGGCTCGCAATCACTCGGCTCTCTTCGGCGCTGAGCTGAACCCGTTCAGGAAGGGCGGGCGGGGGTGCGTGCACGGCTACAGGTGAGCGGGGATGCAGCAAGAAGGCACAGACGCTGTGAGGGCTCCAGGAGAGGGGGAGTGTCCTGGGGGGGTTACACAGTCAGTTATCCCAATTTGGGATGCCCCAAAGGCTGGAACTCTGGAGTCTTTTAGATGCCAGGACCTCCAATGTTCCTCTTTCACACACATGGCAGCTAGCAGGGTGTAACTAAAGGGGGTGTCAGCACATTGTAAGCCAGGGGGCCCCATCAGATTTGTGCTAATTTGGCATCATCTTGAGAAAAGGAAGCTGCATTAATCTCTGTTTCAGTTGTCTAGCTGCATTCAATGAAAAGTGAAGGAGTCTTGAAAGGGCCCCATTTAATGTTCACACCAGGGCCCATTCACACCACTGGCCATAGTCCCTGTTAAAGTGGACCAAAAGCCAGTTTTGCTGCTCCCCTGGTTTTGGGTTGCTTAAAGCCGTCACAAACAGGGATTTTGTCTTCTGGGCTGTTTTAGAATTTGATTAGAATTTTGAGCCACTTAGCTGAGGGGGACTAAACGGCACCAGGGCTGCCTCTGTCATTTATTAACCTCCTACAAACATCCATTGTTAAAAAGCATCATTGTGAAAACGAA